>JBAGKK010486432.1:0-16320 GCA_037177015.1 Euceroptres primus
TCCATATTTTATTAACTCGGAAGGCAAGTCATCGATACCCGCAGCTTTGTTATTTTTTAGTTTTTCAATTGCCGTTACTATTTAAAAAAAGAATTACATTAATATATATATTAGAGATAGCTTGAAAAATTCGTAAAAATAGCCTTTTTTCGGGCGTCAAAAGTGGAATGATCCCTTAAAAGGAATCTTCTGACTAAAACGTGGATATATCACTGATTTCTTCAGTTGTTAATTTTTTCCTGCCTCACTATTCTGGACTAATTCCTGTTCTATACAATCTCTCTTTTTTGTACACAAGAAAGTACGTCTAATATTGCTTACCTGATAAAAATTAAGATATTCTACTCTCTAAATCTGAATTAGTCAAAATTATCATTAATTTTATTCAGTGATTCATTTATAGGTAATCTGTCAGTAAATTTGGACAGAATTTTAGTGAAATTGACTGGAATTCAGTCAAAATTCACAAAAATTAACTAGAAATATGAGTCTCTGAATGAAATTAGTGAAAATTTTGACCAATTCAAATTTAGAGAGTACCTAGTGTTTAGTTATTTTAGATTTCCTGTTTCAATATTGTATTGAAGTAATTTCTGTTTTTTATTATTAATTGACTTGTTGCTTGACTAGAAATAGTTTCTACTACTGATTTTTAATTAGTTTTATATTTATATTTTATACATTTTTCTCCGCCTCAAATTTATTTCAGAATCACTTTTGTTCTTTAGAAGCTCCTTTCACGGGATTGTCTGACCAAAACCCTTTTATACTGCTGAATGACTGACTCAAAAAGGGCTAATTACTTATTTTATATATTCCCATTTTCCGTGTCAATTATTACATTGAAATCCATTCTAATTGACATGACCTGAACTTAAAAGGAAACGTCTGACAAAAAAGTGGATTTATCACTGATTTTTTCAGTTCTAATTTTTTTTCTGACCCGTTATTATTCTGGATTAATTCTCGTTCTATAAAAGTTCTCTCTTATTTGTAAACCTGAAAGTGCGTCTAATACTGCTTGTCTAATTAAAATTGGGATATTCTACTCTCTAAATCGGAATCAGTCAAAATGCTCACTGATTTTGTTCAGGTGAATTTTTACAGAATTTTAGTGAAATTGACTGAAATTCAGTCAAAATTCATTGATGATTTAGCTAAAAATGGGTCTCTGAATGAAATCAGTGAAAATTTTTACTGATTCCAATTTAGAGAATACTGATCAGATATTTTAGTTTTTCTGTTTTAATATTGCATTACCGTAATTTCTGTTTTTTAATTATTAATTGACTTGATGCCTAACTAAAAATCGTTCCTACTACTAATTTTTAATTAATTTTATATTTTTTTATATTTTTTACTTTTTTCTCTGCCTCAAAGGAGGAGTTGCAATAAGGCTTGTTTTTGACCCCAAAATTAGAAAAAAAAATTTTGTACGAAAATGAAAACTCAAAGTATCTGATTTTTTTGCCCCATATTCGTCTACCTAAAAGACATTATTTTACATAAGAACAATTTAAATTAAACGATTTTTTCAGAAGCTAAAAAATGTCTACTGCAAATTGAAGACATTTTTTATCTTCTAGAAAAATCATTTAATTTAAATGGTGCTTGGTCAAAAAATGTCTTTTAATCAGACGAATATGAGGTAAAAAAATCAGATTCTTTCGAGTTTTCATTTTCGAAAAAAACAATTTTTCTGATTCTGGAGCCCAAAATAAGCGTTATTGCAACCCCTCCTTTACTTTAGAATTTTTTTTGTTCCATAGAAGCTCCTTTCATGACTAAAAGCCACTTACACTACTGAATATCTGACAAAAAAATTAGCCAACTACTTATTTTATACATTCTCTTTTCCTGTTTTAATTAATACTTTGAACTCCCTGCTAAATGTCATGAACTAACCTTTCTTAAAAGGAATCGTCTGACCCAAAAGCGGTATATCACTGATTTCTTCGATTCATTTTTTTCTGCCTCGTTACTATTTTGGAGTAATTCCTCTTCTATACAAGTTCTCTATTTTTTGTAAACCAGAAAGTTTGTCTAATACTGTTTGTCTGGTTAAAATTGGGTTATTCTACTGATTAGATATTTTAGTTTTTCTGTTTCAATACTGCATTGAAGCAATTTTTGTTTTTAAATTATTGCTTGACTTAATATCTGACCAAAAATGGTTTCTACTACTGATTTTTAATTAATTTTATATTTATTTATATTTCATACATTTTTCTCCCCCTCAAATTTACTTCAGAATCATTTTTGTTCTGTAGAAGCTTCCTTTACGCGATTGTCTGATCAAAACCAACTTGTACTACTGAATGTTTGACCAAAAATTGACTAACTACTTATTTTATACATTCCCTTTTCCTATGTCAATAAATACTTTGAAATCCGTTCTAATTGTCATGAACTAAACTTAAAAGTAAGTCTGACCAAAAAGTGGACTTATCACTAATTGCTTCGATTCATAATTTTGTTCTGCCCCGTTACTATTTTGGAGCAATTCCTGTTCTATGCAAGTTCTCTCTTTTTTGTAAACCAGAAAGTTTGTCTAATAATGTTTGTTTAATTAAAAATTGGGATATTTTACTGGTTAGATATTTTAGTTTTTCTGTTCAATATTGCATTGAAGCAATTTCTCTTTTATAATTAGTGCTTGACTTGCTGTCTGACTAAAACGGGTTTCACTACTGACTTTTAATTAATTTTATATTTATTTATATTTCATAGATTTTTCTCCGCCTCAAATTTACTTCAGAATCATTTTTGTTCTGCAGAAGCTCCCTTTAAGGGATTTTATGACCAAAACCCACTTTTACTACTGAATATCTTATCAAATATGGGCTGAATTACTTATTTTATATATTCTCTTTTCCTGTATCAATTATTAGTTTGAAATAATGAAATCTCTTCTAATTTTCATGAACTAAACTTTCTTAAAAGAAATTGTCTGACTAAAAACTGCAGATGTCACTGATTGCTTCGATTCATATTCTATAATGTTTTTTTTCCCTCGTTATTATTCTGGTGAGGATTGTGGTGAGGTGGAGTTAGAGGGTTAGGGGACTTGAGGGAGGGTGAGGAGGGAAAAAGAGAAGTAAGGGTAAGAGAGATTTTTTATTCCAAAAATCCTTTTTTCAAATTTGCTTATAAATAATTTAAAATAAATCAAAAATGTAATGCATATTCGTTAAAAAAATTAACCTGGACATCTCAAATCCTAAGAAAAAATGAGAACAAATTTAGAACAACTCTATTATTTTTCCTTTCTTTGCGAAACGAGAAGATAGAAATAAATTTTCATGAAATTTAAGCCTGCAGTAATTCGAAATATCTAGCAGCACTGCGTTGCTGGAATATAATACCGTAACTTCCAGTTGAAGGTAGCGTTTAGGTAATGAACTTTATTTCAGGGAAACACATGGAAAAAAATCCTTCGGCGTAAAAGGACTTCGATATTTGAAAGTTAAAACACTTTAGATTCTTTACTTAAAGGGCGAGGAAAATGTCGAAGAGAAAAGTGGAAGTCTGAAATGGCCCTCATTTCCTTACTCTCACGGTAGAATAAACATTACTTGCCTACCGACTGTGCAGGAAGTGAAGTGATGTTTTAAAAAAAAGACTGGTCGACAAGAGTGCTTAATTATGCAGTGAAAAGTATTTTACATTCCACTTCAAATATTTTAAAGACTCTTTAAAATTTTCCTCCTTCAGGAAGGAAAAATAGTATTTAAAAAACTGGTTTCATACCTTAATCCTTTGCCCCAAATATTAAGTTTATCCCTCTATTATTTAAAATACCAGACATTGCCTTGCTCCATCATTACTTGCTATTTACAAGTCATATGTATAATATGAAGAGATAAAAAAGATGTCTGAAGATTGTGGCGGTGCTATTTTATGAAAAAGCGTTCGAATTAGAAGAGAATGACAGTTAAAATTATAAACAGAGGAGGAAACGTAATAAAAAATTTTGAGTACTTACTGTTCACGTTCTTCCAGTTCGACAACCCGGTTACTATCTGTGTTTTGTTTAGTAAGTCCAAATTAAAAAGCAGAAAAAGAAACAAATAAATTTGTGTTAGTGAGGTTGACTAACATGTGCACACTACTGTAATGTCGAATACTATAAAATTGAACTCAGCTTAGAAATCCAGATCTAAATTAAATCAAATAAAAATGCACACTACAGAAATTATAAATGTATGTTACCGTTTATACCCGAAATCAATTAAAACTAGTTTTAACTAGTTAAAACGCGAAATTACTACGGTCATTTGTTAAAAATAGTTTTAACTAGTCAAAACGCGAAGTAACCAAGTCCTTTTGTAAAAACCCGAAATTATCTTCAAGTTTTCCAAATGGACCTAGGTGTGGTTTCAAAAAGAATTTCCAGACAATTAAACGTAGGAGTAGTTTTGAAAAGAATTTCCAGACAAATGTCGAAAATTACTATTTTCAATGTATCAATGTCCCCAGATAAATGTCATTTTTGACATTTGTCTGGAAATTCTTTTTGAAACCACACCTAGGTCCATTTGGAAAACTTGAAGATAATAGGGGTGCCTTAGCAGGGTTGCTGGATATGATGCCAATAGTCAGAAATGCAATTAAAAATTTTTTGGGGACTTTTATACTTTGAAAATTGTGATTTTTGACATTTCTCTGAAATAGTTTTTTGAAACCACCTCTAGGTCCAATTTGAAAACTTGTGAATAATAGGGATGATAAATACATGATTTTACTATTGTAACGTTTATTTTATAGAAAAAACGTAAAGAAAAAGGATTTTATAATTAGTGGTACTTTCTATTTTTTAATTTTTTTGGGGTCTTCTCAACCCCTAAATAGGGGTAACTTTTAAAAATTTTCCAAAAACGAAAAGCGATACTCACTTTAGTTTTCAATGACGAGTAATTCTATACCTATAAAATATTTTTGTATTTTTTTCCCAGGTCGCTAGCGAGGTCCAAAAAATAGGCTAAAAACAGCCTATTTTGCGGTCACTCTTTACCCCATTTTCTGCCCCCTAGAACCCCCGGGGTAGTATTTCCAGTGCCTACAAGCTTTTTCTATGGTGAAGAAGTAAATTTTAATCTAGTTTGATTAAGCTTACAACGAGTTTTGGCTTTTTATGCTCTATTAGACTTTCAAAACCGTATTAAGGGTCGCAATTTCGTGAAAAAATATTCAAACCATGGTTTTCGATGTATTTTGATCCGTATAATTCAATTCTGAGATGAAATTAATCGTATCATTATTCGTTTTTTTTTAATTCCAGAAAACCGTAAAAAAGCCGTAAAAAATGGTGTTTTTTTGCATATTTCCCAAACAAATGATGGGGGAGGCTATTTTGAAACTGCAGATTCGGATTCAGCATCGAAAAATACGTCAGGATAAGTTGGTCTGGTCAAAAGTACAGGCAACGTTTTGTTTTGTCGGCCTGTGTTATTATTTCACAGGGCATTTGCACTAGACGTAAGCGATCGCATTTATAAAGTTTAGGTTATGTTCATCTATTAGGCATATAAAGCTTTGCAGGCAGTTACAGTTGTAAACTCAGTATTTCGGGTTTTCACTGAATAGTGCAGGTAAAACTAGTTCTTTCAAAAGCACAATTGCATAAATCTATTTTTAACTGATATTTTCAGTTAAAACGCGAAATAAGATGGAATTTAAAAAAATGGTTTGCTATGTTTTATTTGTAATAGGCAATTTTGTCCAGGCTTCTTGTCGCGAATCGATGGAGAAGAAAATGCCGTTATACGTGAAATTGCTATTAGAAGACGTGATGAGATGGATAGGCCACCACTCATTGTCGACGAGCTCACTAGATTATGCATAAATTGTAACCGATCTGTTTGACATGAAGTAGCTGTAGTCAAGCATAATCCCCATGCCTTAAGATTGAACGTGTTAACCCAAACTGCAAATCGTAGTTGCGTTATTTGTAATAACGTGAACAATCTACACAGATTTTCTGTGGAATGTAGGGTTAGTGTTTTTGTATCTTAAAACATCTACGTTCCTGAAAACGTTCGATCTTGTGCGCATCATTTAGATGATAGAGGCTTATTCCTTCTGCCTTTAATGGTGGTTTTTCGGTTTATTTATAGGCCCTACATGATAAAAGGGCAACATTTACAGATGTTTTTGCAAGAACTTTGCAACGCTGCATTTAATCTGAATAGGTTTGAAGATCATAACAGCTTATCATATATCTAATTTGATAGTATGGCTCCCGTCACAAAGGAGCAATTCCGGGAGTTCTTCACTTAATGCGACTCAGTACCTCGTCATGGCGGCCACAGGTACGTCACTAAAAGAGATCTGCTAATTTTCCTATGCAAATTGCGTCAAGGACTTTCTGATAAATTCTTGAGGATTATATTCCATGACTCGAGTAGACAAGCTACAAGTATAGCAGTTGCTACTGTCAGGCAACCTTTAATGCAAAAATTTGTACCTGAAAATCTAGGATTTGTTTCGATTACGAGAGAGGATTACATTGCAAGACATTTAACCGAGTTCGCTAACGAATTGTACAATCCACAGCCTCATATACCTAGAATAATCGCTTATGCCGACAGCACCTACAGTTACATTATGGGCATCCATGGACCATACTTCTCAGACTCACGAAACGACGATGCTGCGATACTAAACAATGAGTTTCAAAGAGACGCTAAATGGAAACGGAAAACCTGCAGGCTAGACTTGACAGTCGGTGTCTATCAGGTCAACTTAGCTCCTTCGTACATTCAGGACAAGTTACAAAGAGAGGAAGAAGAAGAATTCCAGTTGATGTCATGAAACAGCAACATCGCGACATTATACCAGAGCTGCTACTTAGCTCCTCCGTACATTCAGGACAAGTTACAAAGAGAGGAAGAAGAAGAATTCCAGTTGATGTCATGAAACAGCAACATCGCGACATTATACCAGAGCCTGCTGTGATCAGAGTTAGAGTTTATTCACGATTCACAAATGCAGCTAGGCACCAACTTTGGATTGTTTATCTACCAACTGACGAAGACGAACCAGACTGCAATGACGATCTAATCCAGGGGTATTATTGCTCGTGCAAATCAGGTGCACGAACTCTTGGTTCATGCGCACACGTGGCAAGCGTACTATGGTTCATGGGATATGCACATCATGAAAATAATGTTTGGCATCCCTCTACTCCTCTTCTTTACACTGTACAAGACGCTTCTCATAGGCCACAACAACAAATTCCGAACGCCTTTCATGTAAGATCTACAGAGAACCAGATCACTTTACATAATACACCAGCGCGGCGCCACAGAGTCCCGCAATTTCTGCGGTCATTCACCTACACAAACTTTTAGCGGTAAGGACGAAAACTTCACCATTTTTTGACTCTGAGGGATCAAGCCTTCTTTGATGGGGGTCATATACTACGAAAGGGAATTAATTGCGACTTTTGACGCTGCAAGGACGAAAACCTGATCCCTTTATGGCCCTGGGTCATAAACTCCTTTTATCGGGTTTCATAAACTACAAAATGTCAGAGGAACAGAATCCTAGGCATGATTCGTCAGCATGGCCACAAAGAGTCCCGCGGTTTCCACGGTGATTTTCCCAAAGGGCATTTAACACGACCTGTTAGCGGTGAGGACGAAAACTTCACCATTTTTTGACTCTGGGGCATCAAGTCTTCTTATCGGGGGTCATATACGAGCACAACTAAAGTTAATTGAAGGCGACTTTTGACGGTCTAAGTACGAAAACTTGGTCATTTTTGATCCTGGGCCATAAACACTTTTTACCGGGGGTCATAAACTACAAAATGGCAGAAGGACATAATCCTAGACATGATATATCAATATCGCACCAAAGAGTCAGAGGTCAGAGTTCTGGGCACGACACATCAGCGTGGCGCCAAACAGTTCCACCATCTATTTGGTAAATGTTGTCTAAACATTAAATATGGGACCTTCAATGACGAGTAAATTGGGAGACATTCAGCCATTTTCAAAGTTGTTTAACCAGCACCCTTAATCTGCAATAATTCGTTAGACAACGTAATTTGGAACTAGCGCATAAAATTAAAGGAAGAATGCTCTAAAATTCCTCATTTTTCGTCGTCTCGAACGGCATCACTAATCCGCAGATTCCAAATACCTGGTCATTTCTCGGATTTTCTGGTTACAGTTTCTTCAACATTGCCAGGTCAAGGCTTTTGAGGTTACAAAATAGGACTTTCGGACGTTCATAAATTTAAGGGCATTAACTTTTAGCAGAAAAAAATTCGCAGCAAAAACTTATATTTTACTGCAATCGAAAGAAAATTTTCGATTTTGTAATGGAATTCTCAAAGTTCCAGGTTTTTAAATAGAATTTCTGGTTTCCAGGTCAAGTTGCCACCTTGTTTATTAGTTGAGAAAGTCGATATCTACACAATAAATTAATTATATTATGCGCCATCATAAGTTACTATGGTTAAATTTAATGTGCGCAAGTTTGAGCATTTTTGTGTAGCTAATTTAGGCCCTCATTAGACTTAAACTAGTCATGCCGCCGATAGACGCCGCCGAAAATTGTAAACGGCTCCACGCTGGCGCGCGGAATGAATATCGGCGGCTAGTCACTAGAGAGTGGAATAAAAGTTGTGGAGTGTAGAAGAAACCACAATTTTCTATCTTTATTTTAAGAAGAGATTAATATAAACATTAATAAGTTGTTAGATTATTTTTGTTATATTTTCATTAATTATTTTCTCATTGTAACTAGAAAGTCGAAGGAAAGTTCAAGAATGGTAAAAACCGCAATTCTCTACCTTTTTTCTAAGAGTAGATTGTTCTAAATAATAATAATTGTTTAAACAATTACTTCTGTTCATTTTCCATCATTATTATCCCAGTATTTATTTATTTGTAACTGAGAAATACCGAAGTAATCAAGGCTATCGGCTATAAGCATTGGGTTCCTTAATTAATCTAGACAAGAAAGAGTTCGCACCGTAGTTTGTGCGGTGATAAGTCACCTTAAGGGTGTGTGGTACGTTATTATGTTACAAATTAGCGACGGGTTATGAAAAATATTCGGCGGTCCTATTTTCAAACAGAAAAAATATCTCATTGAAATTTAAGAGAATGATATAGTAAATATGATGAGGCACATCTGTTGTGTCATTTTTTCGAAAATGACACAAAGAAAATTATTTTGAAAAAATGACACATAACATATGGGGCATTATTTTTGAAGTGATGCCACCTGAAAATCGAAATTATTCATATCATATTTCACATATTGTAGTACTATTCGTTTTAAAGTCAGGTTATAAATTTTAAAGCCTTAGAGTAACGGGTTGCTTAATAACAAGGGCCCAAGTTTTCAGCTTTTGGCTGTTTTTGGCTGTTTTTTCGTCGAGATTCAAGTGTGAATAAATAATCTTGGACTTCGTCGATTTTGAAAAACTATGGGTATTTTAAAAATCTCTTTTTATGCACTTTAAGCTTACATTTCTTAATTTTTTTCAGAATAAAAATGTATCCTCGATTTTTCCAAGTCAAGAATTTAAATCGATTTTTTGACAATTTCCACATCACCGATTTGTTTACAAATAGTCTTTAAAAAATAGAATTCTTTCCCTTTAAAAGCCTATATTGACCGAAATGGGGAAACTTTTCGTTTTTAAAAAATAAGCTATTGCAAGAGCAGGCGCACCCATCGCGGCACTACGGTGTTTCGTTGATGCGCCTGTGAGTGAGTTTTATATCGTTTAAATTATCAAAAGTGTTAAAATTTAAAACCCTTTGAGTGTTAAAATATATAAAACACACAAGCGCGACATCGAAACACGACGCTCCGCGCTGGCTGAGCCTGCTCTTGCAATACCTTATTTCTTCAAAATGAAAAGCTTCCCCATTTCGGTCAATACAGGTTTTAAAAGTGCAAGAATTCTACTTTTTTAAGACTATTTCTAAAAAACGATCATGTCGAAATAGTCAAAAAATCGATATAAATTATTTTTCTGGAAAAAACCGAAGCTAAATTTTGATTTTGAAAAAAATTACCTCGGCGCGCATAGATAAAAACAGCCAAAAGCTGAAAAGGCCTTCAAATTTATAACATGACTTTACGACCAATATTACTACAATATGTGGAACTTCGAGCATGATCTGAATACTTTCTATTTTCAGGTGGTATCACCTCAAAAATAAATCCCCAGATATGCCTCATCATATTTTCTATCATTCTCTTAAGTTTTAACGCGATATCTTAGTTTATTTAAAAATAAGACCACCGAATATTTTCTACATCCCGTCGGTAATTCGTGGCATCATAACGTATCACGCGCCCTTAAACAATAGACTGATACGCAACGATTTCGAAGGCACATGAGTGCTAATTTTAGCCAGTATTTTAGGAAAAGTGACATAATTATTTAGGATGCTGAAAAGGAAGCATAGGTCAGCAAATACAAATCTCGCGCTGATTTTGGGGAGGTTAAGTAGAGCTCTGATAGCACTATAGTCGTGTTCGAGTTTACTCATACAAATGCTCATTTGTCTAGTGGCAAATCGCAGAAATCGGTTTTGTACCCGCTCGAGACTGATTTTCCCCATCATGTACAGAGGTGACCAGATAATAAAGGCATAATCTAAGTGGGGTTTAACTAGAGAAAAGTACAATATTCTGAGTATGAGTGGATTGTTGAATTTTAAGGAATTCCTTGTGATAAAGCCGAGAGACAACAGAGTCGGACCCGGACCCGTAAAATCCTCTCTAACTCCAGGTCTCCGCTTATATAATGATATTTTAAAACAGATTTCTTTCTTGAAAACGATATAATGAGGCATTTCTTCACGGTAAACTGCATCCTATTCACACCATGTGCGAATTAACCGTCAGCCCACGGTCGGGCCAACCTTGTAAAAGTTGGCTCAACTTAGTTCGCCAAGGGCCGGGCCAACTAATGAAATGATAATGCTATCCATCCATTGGTGTGAGTGGTTCGCTCGACGTTGAGTACCGAGAATGGGCCGTTCTAGTGAAAAGAAGCTTGTGCAACCTGGGGCAACAATGTTGAGCCAACCTTAGCTTTCAAAGTTGGACCATCATTGGAAAGAAGTGTCGGCCCACCATAGAGAAACAACGGTCGGGTAAACTGGTGAAATGGTAACGCTATCCGTCCATTGGCGTGGGCGGTTGGCCCGACATTGGGAACCGAGGATGGGCCAGTCTGGGGAGAAACAGATTGTGTAACCTTGGGAAAAAATTGGAAAACTAGGGATACTGTATCTAAAAATATTAATAAGTTGTGTGGTTCGCATGGCTCCACCTCCAAATCTAATTTGAAATGTAAATAAATAGTGACAGTTTCATGACCGAAAAGTGCAGCCTCTACCAAGATCTACTTTCCTTCTGAAAGAATTGTTATCAGTGACATAAAAAACCCTTATTAAGTAAATAATATGTAAAAGAAAATATTTGTACTGAAAATCATCCACCATTTTGAGGCCGCCATTTAGTTTCTCCGAAATGTGATCCCGGATTCGTAATCAGCGACCTCCAAAACCCTCTTAAAGTAATTTTAATGTGGATGAAGCTATTTTTAACAAAAGTCGTACGCCATTTTTAGGGCGCCATTTTTTTTTAAATCTGATATAAAATTTGTAATCAGCGACCTCAAAGACCCTTCTACAGTCATTTTGATGTAGATAAAGCTATTTTTAGAAAAAATCGGTATTCTTCCGACCGTTGAAATTTGTTCAATTTAATAAGTTGCGTAGTCTTATTACGTCCAAATTAGATATTAATTACCAACGTTTCATGCACTAAGGTGTGTGCATTTCTTCAGCGCTGAAATTATAGAGTTACATTTTGTTACTTGATAAATATTAAAATACATAGATAAATGTTGAAATATATTTTCCACCTTTATACACCAAAATTGGTATACTAAATTAATTTAGATGTAGACTTTTATAAGGTTAGACTGTTAAAATGAAAGGTTTTTATGTTAACTATATATAAATTTTGTATTAAATTCGGTGGACACATTTTATTCGGTGTGTATGTATATACATTTGTCTTGTTTCTTAAACCGAAATTCCCATGAACTTAATCACAGGAATTTTGGTTAATCGCATCTGTCTTGTGTGACTGAATGTGTAATTAATATATTTGTTATAATAACAATTTTTATGTTATACTGAAAATTTTTAAGGTTATGAACCATGAGTTTTGACATAGTTGATTTAAACTGAATTATTTGTAGGTTATATTTACATTTATTAGATGTAATATCTAGAATTAATATCTACATATTTACACAAATAACACTGACTAAAGGTAAATGTTAAAAATTTTTTGTTTAAAATCTCATTTTGTACATGTCTTCCCTCCTTGTTGGAGACAAATTAATATGTACAAAAATTCCTCGAGATGGCGCAGTGAAGCCTGCCAGAATTTAAATGAACAAGAACAGTTATAATTGCTAAAAATTGATATTCTTGTAAATTGGTGATAATACTACAGTATCTTTTAGTGTGTTCATGTTGTTTTTGTTTAAATTCTGGCGTGCTTCACTGCGCCATCTTGAGGAATTTTTGTACACATTAATTTGTCTCCACCGGTGAAGCAAGACATGCACAAAATGCGATTTTAAACAAAAAATTTTTAACATTTAACTTTAGTCAGTGTTGTTTGTGTATTATTTATTTATTAAACATGACTCAGTGCAATTGACGCACTGAATGTAAAATTTATATATAGTTAAGGTAAAGAACTTTCAATTCAACAATTTAACCTTATAAAAGTCCACATCTAAATTAACTCAGCATACCAATTTTGGCTTATAAAAGTGGAAAATATATTTCAACATTTATCAATGTATTTTAATATTTATCAAGTAACAAAATTTAACTATATAATTTGAGCCCTGAAGAAGTGCACACACCTTAGTGTACGAAACGTTGGCAATTAATATCTAATAAAGTGATTTGGACCGAATAGACTACGCAACTTATTAAATTGAACATAAAGCTATTTTTAACAAAAGTTGTCCGCCATTTTTTTTTGAAATCTGATTTCGGATCCGTGATCAGCGACCTCGACAACCCCCATGTACAGAATTTCATGAATTTTTATAGAGACCTTTATGGTTTGACCAGCTTTTTTCAATTTCGCCCCAGTGTGGGTCGGGTGCCATGAAGTCGCTTGTCCTAGCTAACATTTTGCCGACGTTTGGGCCGACTCACAACCGCAGTCGTGCCGATCGCAATATCATGGTCTTTTGAGAACAATCTAAGTCTGGGTCACAGTTCGACCGACGATCTGGCATAGTATGGCAACGGGCACTGGTAAATATTTTGCCGACGATTGGTTCAACTATGGTCCAGAGACACTGGTTAAAAAGCTTTATTTTATCATTAAAGCAATAAATCAATTGGAAAAACTTAAAAAAGATTGTAATTTTATATATTTGCGAAATATAATTCGTAAGCTTCAACGAAAATTATATGACATTACACATCTTCTTACTTAAGATAAGATTTTATTAATCAGGGGGCACAATTAAATGAAAGTTTATTTGTATTTCTGGAATATTAGTTCGAATAAAAAGCAAGTAATTGACCAGGAATTGAAACGAGACGAAGACACCTACACCCCTTTTGTTTGTGTCCCCTTATTTCTGACTCCATAAGTCAGAAGATATTGTGTAATATGATTTATATAATTTGTAAGCTTTAACTATAATTATGTTATATTATACAATATCTTCTGATATATGGAGAAATTTAATTAATCAGGTGGGACACACCAAGGGGGGTGGCGCTCTCATCGTTTTGTCGGAATTCCTGACCAATTACATGCTTTTTATTCAAATTAATATTTGAGAAATATACATAAACTTTCAGCAAGTTGACCAGGAGTTCGACGAAACGAAGAGACCCCCACCCCATTTCTGTACACCCCCCCTGATTAATTAAATTACACCATATACCAGAAGGTATTGTAAAATATACTTGATATATTTTGTAAGCTTTAACAACAATTATGTTATATTATAAAATATCTTCTGATATATGGAGAAATTTAATTAATCAGGGGGGTGAGGCACACAAAGCGAGGCGGGGCTCTCTTCGCTTCGTCGGAATTCCTCATTAATTACATGCTTTTTATTCTAATTGATATTTAAGAAATATAAACATAATTTTATGTAATTGGCCAGAAATTCGTCTATAGGAAGAGACCCACACCCCCCTTTGTGTGCCACCCTGATTAATTGAATTTCTCCATATATCAGAAGATATTGTATAATATAATATAATTTTTGTTAAAGTGTACAAATTATATGAATTATATTATACAATATCTTCTCACTTATGGAAAAATGCAATTAATCTGGGGGACATAAAGGGGGTGGATTTCTTGTTTCAATGATAAAATAAAGCTTCAAGAAAAAGACTGTAGCGAAAACTCGAATTGTGAATTTTAAAAATTTTAAGTTTAAATTTACTTACCCTGCTCCAAATTTCGGACAAAGGCCGTAGCTGGGTACGCATGCCCCCCTTGAACTGTCCCGCTAGAACTGCTTTGATTTCAAAACAGACAAGTTAATCTTGCGGAAATATTTCGGATTGATTCTGAATAATACTGGACTTCCAGTTTCTGTCCATATAGATTCCGGATTCATCCAGACGATATTAAATTTGCATTTTGATTTCAACGTATAAATACTTTCCCTTGCGGACAAATTTCGAATAGATTTAATTTATTCGGAATTTTTAGCAGAGAAGGATTACAACAGACATATTAAATTCGAGTTTTTCACCTGGACAAAATTCTAACAAATGTGAACTTATTTTTGCTTTCACTTAAATAAAAAATTTTCTTGCACTTTTATCCGGTACGAACTACGGATTGTATCAGACTGATTCCAGATTCAAGTTTTTACCTGGACAGAATCCGCACGAATGTGGGCAGATTTCTGCTTTAGTCCAGTGCATTTAGAAAAATTTGTATAGGTGACACAAAAATTTTGGGTACATTTTTTCTTTTGTGCTCATTCGAAAGAGGCTTCAATGGACACCTTAACCCTGGATTTGCGCATTGTCCCAATTGCCTCTTTCTCCGCCATTTTGGATAGGACTTTTTTAATTTGATTGCTCATATCTCACGTTCTGATCATCGCACAGTGATCGGACGGTGACCGCTGCATTCACCACGATTTGATCTTTAATTAAGTTCCAGTAAACTTTTACTCCCTGATTCACTGGAAAAAGTTATAAGCGTCCGAAGTTGAAAGTTCTCCGCCCAAAGTACTTTCGCTCGGCTTTTCTGCTCGTAGCTCTTTTCCAGTGCATCTGAGACCTTACACACACTTAATGACATTTGAAGTAGACTCAATTTCACGTATTTTGAAACAAACTGGATCTCGATTCGTTAATTTTTTCGCCCGGAAATCCACGCTCAAATTTTCGCTGTCCGATTTCGAGGACTCTTATACTCACGATTTGCGCTGTATTTCTGGCTTTTTTTATTAACGAAACGATAATCTATTGTGAATAACGACACATTTAAATGATATGCCCTAATTATACCCGTTTTTTTTATTTTGAGATATTGAAGGTACCTTGTGAAGGGTTTTTTTGGGTAATAAATAACGACTCGCGTTATTTCCGTGTAAGATTCTTTTATTTTTCTTTGACATTTTCTTAACTCTTTTCCACACCACCTCCGAGGTGGAGTTACGGCGCGCTTTTTTTATTGTGGTTTCCCCGAGAAGCCTAATCCATACTTTTTTCGATCTTAGAATTTTTTCATTCCTTTTTATTTGCCTTCGGATTTTTAGTCGCTTTGCTCCTAATTTTCGTTGTCTATGCTATTGTCCTTGCCGTCGTCGTCATCTCATCTCGGGATCATTTCTCTTGCCTTTCTCTTCGTAGATGTACTCGCTCTGGGTACAGGTACCCTTGTGGATAGGTCGTAATAATCCTTTTCATCGTCTTCATCGGAGTCGTCTGCTTCTTTGCTAACGTTCGTATAGGTTTCGCCACAGCAAATCTTGCACAGGATTGAACATTTTAATCCTGCCTTTCGACATCCACAGGCTTCATCGCATTTTTTTGTGCCGCCCGGCCCCCATCGATCACATACTCATGAGTCTGAGTCGTTAAAATGCATTGAGGTCAGAGGCCATAAGCAAAATTAAGAATGACCTCAATTTGAGGGCGAGATAAAGGATCTGCAAATGGATCAGAGTACTATAATCTTTCTTCCACTTTCGTGCTTTTAAAAATTTGCCATTTAACATGTACCTTTTGTAATTTTAATATTTTAATA
>JBAGKK010486443.1:0-16319 GCA_037177015.1 Euceroptres primus
TGCTTACTAAAGCAATTGGTAAACGATTCGGCACTATTTCATTAGTAGAAAACTACTAATTCAGATTTAGAGAGTGACAAAATGATTTGATAATAAAAATTCATATCGTTAGGAAGATTGTCTTTGATCACAAAATGATTTGATAATAAAAATTCATATCGTATGGAAGATTGTCTTTGATGACAAAATGATTTGATAATAAAAATTCATATCTTATGGAACATTGTCTTTGATCACAAAATGATTTGATAATAAAAATTCATATCGTATGGAAGATTATCTTTGATGACAAAATGATTTGATAATAAAAATTCATATTTTATGGAAGATTGTCTTTGATGAAAATCTAAATAGAATTTTGCACATGAGTTAATTCATCCGTGTTGAAAGTCAATGAAGATGACCAAATCATAAATTCCATTTTCCATCAAACAGTTGATGGTTGTTTCTATCAGGAAACTAATTTTTTCTAAAACAGTAAAAGTCTGGCTTTCATGTCTCTGTTTTTTGTACAAAGCTGATTCAATTGTACAAAACTGTACAAAGTTGATTCTTCCATCTATAACTACAGATTTTAATAATTGATTCCAATAAAAGTCACTCATTCCTTCAATCAATGCGTTGTAAAATTCCGATCAAAACTCAAGGTCATCAGCTCTAATGCATCCTTAATGTTCCATAATCTTCTTTCATTACAATACTTCGAGCTGTAAATCGACTAATTTTTTCTGTTTCTGCTTGTAGCAACCAATCAAGTCTCAAGGTCACGTTCGTTTTGACAAGCAGGAGAAGAATCGTAGAAAGGGTACCCTATCTATAAACCAATCCTATCTATAAACCTACCACTGTATCCGTCGAGGAGTAGCCTTTCGCTGCACCTTCGTCTCGGACCAACGGAATTCGCCTCTGAAACTTCCAGCTGGTTAAGAATCGAATCCAGGTAGGTAAAAAGAGCACAGAGGAGTTGAGAAAAAGGCGATCATTAAAATTTCTCAGACGAGAATAGTGTGACGGGGGTCCTGGTGACATAAGCCGAAAGACCAGGGGCGTCCTACTTTCCTTCCATCCTTTTCTTCTTCATTTCTTCTTCCCCTCTTTTAACTTTTTTTCTGTTTTTTTTCTCATTCCCTTTTTCTCTCTACCCCTCTTTTCCTCTTTCCCTGATTCGCTTGTTTTTTTATTCTCCCACTAACCCTTACCCCACCTAGTTTTTTTAAGCACGCACACATACAAATTCAGGCACAAATAAAACACCCTAACCTGAATGCTTGGCTCTTTCACCCTCCAGAGAAAGTTCCAAGCAGAAACTGCCTTGATCGTCGCACCAATGCCTCTGTAACGAAGTATAGTATACTATACACAGTGATTAAGACAACGTCACCTACCATACCACTCGCGGAAACCACGTGGCCGTCGCTCGTAAACGTAACGGACACTGACTCGAGTAGGGTACAACTACCTACCATCGTCCGCAAGGTCCTCCTACTAATTAGCCACCGGTCGATTCGGTACTGATTTACTACCCTGACACATTCTGGCGTTAACAAGAGGGAATCCTTTTCATTCATAGATTCTGGCGCCCAGTGATTCGATGCTACTACTACTTACAAATACTCTTGCAGAGTAGTATGGTGTAAGATTGTTTGTTATTTTCTGAATGAGAATTGAAAAAAAGGAATCTTGATTTAGCTTAGAGTTTAGAAGAAGAATGAAATTTCTTGAAAATTTCCTGGAAGACTTCCTAAAAATTTTTCGGGAATAAAATTGTTAAGGAATTTTTAAAAATTCGAATGTTTTACTTTTAAAAAATCAAATTTTAAAATTGAAATTTCAGCTCTGGCGCTTTCAGGTTTTCGGATATTTCTAATTTTAAGGGTTTTCGATTTCAGAGCTATTGATTTGCAGATTTCGATGTTTGTTGCTCCCAATTTTGATCTCTATGCTCTTGATAGCTTCCAAATCTTCGTATCTGATATAAATATAAAATATGTTCAAACTTCAAAGCTTCTTAATTTAAACGATTTTAATTTTAGGACGCTCCATATCGAAAGTTTTCAAACGTGCTTCACGGTGTTTTAATCCATGGAAAAAATAAGTTCAGTAAAATCTACAAAATCGTCGGAGAGTTTTGGATCAAAAATCAATTATCCAAGTCATTGATCTTGGATCAATGACTTGGATTGATCCAATTATTCAATTAATCCAATTATCCAAGTCATTGATCTTGGATCAATGACTGATTTTGATTGATTTTCGATTTTGATTTTCGATTGATTTTCGATCCAAAGTCATTGATCCAAGATCCATGACTTTGTAGTAAAAGTTCAGTTGAAGATGTAAGTAAAGTAGATGGTGTTCATTACTGTACCAGTAATCAATACCGTCTACTTTACTCACATCTTCAACTGAATATTTAACCCTGGTCAACACTACCATCTTATATATTTGTAGTAAAAGATTTAAAATTTTTCATGACTAAATGAAAACGAATTTTGTAATTCTTATATGAATTACAATGTTATACTGTATACTCTTATTATTCTTTATTTTATTTGACAAAAAGCAAATTTCAAAGTTTAATCCATCACAGAAAAAACCAAGGATAAAATTTACTTCAATTCAGGAGTAAAAATGACCTGCAACAAAAATTAACTTTACAGCGTAAATTTTACCCAAATATCGAATAAATTTTCTTTTGTTTCTCCATGACAACACATGTCTTTTGACAGACGTGAGATTGTCTGAGTAAAAGTTTATTCCTTTAAAAAATTACCTGCAACAAATTTTATCCTTAGTTTTTTCTGTGATAACAGAACGCCACAAAAAAAAGTGTCGTGAGCTAGGGACTAGACCATATCTGTCTTATGGTTTTCGACCTGCTGATTGTGAATCAGAAGGCCGTTTTATCAAATTGGCTCTAGTTTTCACATAACCTCAACATTTTCGAATTTGAATAAGAATTTTGTTTTCTTTCAGATGACATCATTTTTAAAATGAAAATTGAGCAAAAAGCACAGCCAAACATATTTTCGTAATAAGAATTCTGATACAACTATCGTTTTAAATCAATAACTAGAAAAAAATTACTAAAAATTCCGAAACATTCTTTTTAACTTTACTGTAACACTTCTTACGTTAAATTCAAGAGCGAGATTGAAACTTTTTTGGGTTGGGTAATGTAATGTCAAAAATTACAATGTATAGCAACGACAGCTTAACCTTCAATTGCAATATATTCCATTTATATGTGAGGTTCAAGTTCAAAAAATAATATGTATCGCGATTTTTAGTGATATGTTTGTGGTAGTTGATCTTAAATGATAGTTATCAGAATTCACGTCACAAAAATGTGTTTAATCGTGTTTTTCGCCTAATTTCAATTAAAAAAATAATGTAATCTGAAAACAAACTAGAATTTTTCTCGAAATTCTAAAATTTTGAGGTTGTGTGAAAACTAGAGTCAATTTAATGAAACGGTTTTCGGATTCGTAATCAGCGGGTCGAAAACCATAGGATAGGTATGGCCTATTCTCTAGCTCACGACACTTTTTTTTGTGGCGTGGTGTAATTCAAAATTTAATTCATCATGGATGAAATATACTATACTTTTGCATAGGAAAAGTGTAGTAAAATTACAAACATTTTTAAGATAATGTTTAAGAAAGGAGTTGTATCGGCCCTCAGTTAAAATAATATTTAAATGTTGATGGTAAAAGTGGCTTTAGAGTCCCAAAAAAGGAAATCAATATGTCATTGAATCAAACGTTTTGGCCTCAAATATGGGCCCTCATCAGTGATTTATTTCTAAAATATAAGTACAAAAAAATGTTGTTGGTTCGTGGAAAGATATAATTTTGTAGTAAATAAATAATTTTTTTGGGATGTAAATTAAGACAAAAAATGTAACTCTTTAGTGATTAACAAATTGTGGAACAATTGTAAATTACGCTAAGAACCATATTTTTTCCTTTTTTGAAACACTTTTGTAAAAAAATTATTGTATTCTTTAACTAAAAACATTCGTTGATTCAACATAATTAATAGAAGAAATTCATGCGCAATTATAAACTTAAAGGACAATAACGTAACAATGTGGTTAATAATAAAGGAAGTACGATGACATTTCGATGAACGCATTTATATGTAAGTGTTATTGAAACTAAAATTAGACTGGTAACTCGTGGACGAGAAAAGGGAAAAAAACTTTTCTATATATTTAATATTTGGTAAGTATGTCTTTGGTGACGAACATTTGAAGACATTGTCCCATATAGTGTTCGAAATTTATCAAATTTTGAACCATCTCAAATAAGAAGAAATATTTTTTTTTTTAGTTTATATTTTTCTCAAAAATCGTTTCAGATGTTATTTTTTTGCCATTTATGTTGTAGTCAAGCAAAGCTTTACATTTGGAGGTAGTACTGAAATACACCTTTTTCTGCTAAAAAAAAATAGAATAGAATAGAATAGAATAAAATAGAATAGAATAGAATAGAATTTATTATGTATTGAGTTTATAAATATTAATAAATTTATAATTTATTAATAAATAGAATTTATTTATATAAAATTGAAGTTGATTGATTGAATATTTTGATACAACTAAAAGTAAATTTGCAAAATAACATTTTTTAGTAATTTTTATCCCTGTTCTTTGAGGCCCCACACCATGGTTCTAATTTTTTTGTTTTTTTTTTCTAATTTCTGAAATATGCATTTGTTAAGAATGCTCTCACCAAATTTTTTGAAGAAATTTGTAAAATTGACGGAGATACAGTATTTTATGTAAAACAGTTCCAAGCGCGCGACCGAACCGCGAAGCCGAAAAAGGTCCGCATGAGGGTCATTTGCGTGGAAAAAAAATCAAAGAAATGATCAATCTATGGATTCTGAGGAGCTGTTGTATGGTCCAGGAATAGCTGAATAACGGTAAGAAACAAAAGAAAATCAAAATAAAATAAAAAATTAAAACAAAAACAAATTCAAACAAAATAAAAAATTTAGTTTTTATGTATGAATTATCCATCAGCAAAACTTTGAACCCGTTTTTCTCGAAACTATGTTTTTCAACCTGGTTGATAACATATTAAAAAAAAAATACATCCAATTTGCATGGGCCAAGACTTAAATTGTTCGAAAAGCCAGTTTCTACGTCACCACGTAGGGAATTTTTTATAAAAGGTCCCCTTCATTTTTTTTTTATATAAACAATAAAAATTTTCTGTGAAATCTGAAAAAAATTCGCTGGTCCGCCATTTTTTTGTTTGAGATATCGATTTTCCCCTACGTGGTGATGTAAACCTAAAGGTCTAGTTTCTAAATATATTTTTATTTTTTTTCAGATAAATCGTACAGTTTAATTGCTGTCAACAGCCGAGCAACAATTTCGCCGGAGTGCACATTTGGAGGGGGCGTATACCGCAAAAAGTGCTGCAGATTAGAGCAAAAAAATTTTTATACACTCTTCTAAATGTATATAATTTAGGGAGAATTAATAAAATTTAGGAGAATTAATAAAAAAATTTCTATTCATCGTTTGCTTGAAAAAAATTACGAAAAATACACCCTCGTCCCGCGAACGAACTATGGTGTGGGGCCTTAAGTAATAAAAGACTTTCAATGCATAATTTTTTTAATATAGGGTGGTATTTAGATGATACGAATCAATATAATGTTTGTAATCATCTTCAAATAAAAAATTTCGTTATCTAAAATTTTTGAATTTTGAATTTTTTAATTTATAATAGAGGTGTACAGTTTGTCAGATCGAATTTTCAATGTAAATTGATACTTTTTAATCCACGATTACAACATTGAATTTTTCGAAATTAAGTTTAATTCAAGAAGAAATCCCAACAACCTAATCACTTCGAATGTGTGTTTTGAAACCGAAATCATTCAGTTAGTTTTGAAATGAAATCCATCTGAAATAACGATCTAATTTCTAAAATTCGATTCGATCGAAAATTCGATTCGATCGAAAATTCGATGGACATCATTTCGAAATCTACTGAATTATTTCGGTTTCGATAAATCCTACATTCGAAGAGAGCTTAGAAGCTCAAATTTCTTCTTAAATTAAATTCAATTTCGAAAAATTCAATGCCCAAAAAGTAAATTTGCAGAATAAAAAATACCATTGGTACCAAAAAGGTACCAATTTGCATTGAAAATTCGATCTGAGAAATGCACACCTCTAGTTTATATGTAATTTTTCAATTTTTTTGTTTGTTTTTTTTCGCTTTTCAATTTTGGGAATATAGCAATTTTGCTAGTAAAAGATTTATTCCTTTTGATCCTTTTGATCGATTGATCCATTTTAAAACCTTTTAAGACCAACTATAGATCAATTAAAAATTTTTTCACGTTTGTACCAGAAAAAGTTTTTCAATTTTGGGATTTATTAAATAATTTATTACTAAATAATGTGAAATAAATCATTTTCACACTCAAATTTTCATTGACATAGAATCGAGATAATTATTACTTCCTTTATGAGAAAGCAAATTTATTTGATGGCCCAATATGAGGAAGCATAGTGTTAAGATAGGCCACAATGTGGAAACACCCTAACTAATTGAGAGCGGTTTCAAAATATGTGTGTATTGCTGACGGTAAATTATTAGGTTGTTTCTACATTTTACACAACAATATAAAATTAAACCTTTCTTCTGTGATTAAATAAAAATAAGTGAATAAATAAATTAGGATCAATGCCTTGACAGGAATATTTTAAATAAATTACATCTAACAACTCTAAAGGCCTTAAATAAATAAATCCTATGAATGGATATTGTTAATTTTTAGGATGCGGACCAGAAGGCAGTTTAAGGAAAAGCGATGCTGAAAGAAGTGGGTTGCGGTAGTACAACACCCCCTCCTGGGGATAGTACCGTCGGCAATCGACAAGTTGGAACCAGTGAAAGCACCAGCCCGGAAGGTGCTCTTGCCTGTGGAGGATGCGGAAGAGAGATAGCAGAAAGATGGTACCTCAGAGCTGCAGATCGTGCTTGGCACTGCGGTTGCTTAAGATGCTGCCATTGCCGGGTTCCTTTGGCTGCCGAGTTGACTTGTTTCGCCAGAGACGGCAACATTTATTGCAAAGAAGATTACTATCGGTTTGTATCTTCCTCACATCTTTTCCATACTTCACTTCATTCTCTTCAATTAAATTTAAGAACATAAACCTTAAATTTAATGCGCATTACATTTTTTTATTGTATCCGAGTCCCTTTCGGGGTGGGTGCAAACTCTTTAGATTCTAACCCGATTATATTACATATTTGGTTGATTACCAAAAAGTTGACCATATGAGGTAAAATTCCTGAAGTGGGCACGGCATTTTTCATGATGTCATGGAAATTAAAAAAAATCATGCGAATATCAAGTTCTCAGTTATGCAAACACGATGCAACTAATAGTTTTCCAAAAATTAATTTGTTTATTAGTTATTTTTGCAACTGAAAATTTGAGTACGTTTTTTTTTGTAAAATTCGATTACTCAAAAAGTACTTGATCAATCTTTTCAATAGTTGGCAGATTTAATAAATGATATGTGAACTTTCCAATGAAAGCACACGTTAATGAAAAATTCTCATTTAAACTGTTTATTTATACATTTTTTATAAACAAATTCGATTTTCGATGTGTTCTCCACCTCTAATTCAAAATTTTTTTAACGGAGAATGTTCCGTATTTTGTCTAGATACCGAAACTTAAATACAATTTTTGGGAACTCATGATTTACTATGAAAAAAATCAAATTTTCGTTGCGCATCACACGTTTACATAATATGTCGGGCATCGGAGGTAAATAAAATACAATGAAAAACAAATGCAAGTCAACGGTCGGCGACCCAAGAGTTCGTGAATCGACTCGAGCCCGGGCGCGACACGTGCGATGTGCAATGAAAATTCGATCTTTTTCATAGTAAATCATGAGTTCCCAAAAATTTTATTTCAGTTTCGGTATCTAGATAAAATGCGGAACTTTCTCCGTTAAAAAAATTTTGAATTAGAGGCGGAGAACACATCGAAAATCGAATTTATTTATGAAAAATTTATAAATAAACAGTTTAAATGAGAATTTTTCATTAACTCGTGCTTTCATTGGAAAGTTCACATATCGTTTATTATATCTGCCAAGTATTGGAAAGATTAATCAAGTACTTTTTGAGTAATCGAATTTTACAAAAAAACGTACTCAAATTTTCAGTTGCAAAAATAACTAATAAACAAATTAATTTTTGCAAAACTAATAGTTTCATCGTGTTTGCATAACTGAGAACTTGATATTCGCATGATTTTTTTTAAATTTCCATGACATCATGAAAAATGCCGTGCTCACTTCAGGAATTTTACCTCAAGTCTAAGAAAACCTTGCATATTTTTATTACTATCCATCGACGTAACTTGCAATAACTTTTATATTTCTTAACAAAAGTTAATGAATAAATGTAAAAAATGTAGGTCAGAACGGGAAGAAATAATTTGCCAAAGGATTTTACGATTCATTCTACTTTAAAACTTTAAGAACACTTTTTGTGTTGTTTTCCAGTAACCTTACTTTTGGCTTGTCAGAGCTGCGTTGATAATAAATGGAACCCTATCGAAAAAACTGCAAAAAATTAATGAAAAGAAAGTCTTTTGCATAAATAATTATGTTTTAGTTATAAAAGTGTCGAAATAAACCAATAATATAATTTTCGAATACAAAAAAAATGTAATTGCAGAACTAATTTTAAGACTTGATACGATCCTGTGATATTCCTAATGCTCGTTGTTTATTTATGCTTAACTTCATTAAAAATATAAACGTTTATCATTATAAATTTTGTTTATTTATTTAATTAAATTAAAAGTATAAAGTTATTACATTTTTCGTGGAAACTGTGTGTTTCGTGGTAATGTTGTTTATTTATAAATTTTAACGTTTTCTTAGAATATATAATTATGTTTTTAGTAGGTTTTTAGTAGAAAATACACGGTGAATTCGTCAAAGGTAAAAGGCAAAAATCGAATTCACCAGCAGAATTTTTAAACGAAGAGGAAAGATTAAGAAAAGAAAAAAGAGCTAAGACGGCAAGAAAAAAGGCGTCAAAAAATTAATCAAAACGTCAATGAGAAAGATAAAGCTCAAATAAATCTTGCGAAAGACAAAAGCCCAACTTGCGAAACCAAAGATAGATAAAGTAGAGTCAATTGTCACAGAAAGACCAAAAAGAATTTGTCGAAAAAGAAAACTTGATCTCTAAACATTTTTTTATAAAAACTTTTTTTTATTTTTTATATTTTTTTCTATTTATTATATATATTTATATATTTAATTTATATATTAATGTATATATATTTATTTATTATTTATTTTATTTTTCTATTTATTATTTTTTAGAAATAATTATGTTCTTGTAAATATGTTCTTTCTTAATAAAATAAGAAATTTTTTTTAGCACAAAATTAACAAAAATTTTACGTTTATTTTTTATCAAAATATGTTGTTACGACTAAAAAAAGGATTTATTATGTGTTTTCCAAAAATTATTATTTTTCATCACAAAATTGTTAATAATTTCGATAACTTATATTATTAGAGTTACAAAGCAAATCAATTTTATTTTTACCTAATCCTTAATCTTTAAACTATAATCAAAGAATGATTCATTTTAATTTTAAAAATTAGTTTAAAATCTGTTTTATTTAATATTAAAAAATTTTTTTGGTTTTTTATATCTAATTTTTACTTTCTATCTAATTTTTACTTTCTATTCTATTATTCCTCATTTATGAAAATTTCATTGTATTCTTTTACTTTAGTGAGGAATAATTCTAGTAACAAGAAGATGGAAAATGCGTGCAACGTCAGAAAGCTCCACAAGCCTTTCAAATAATGTAGCATGAACACTTTTACAGGTTCTTGTATTAATGTTAATAAACCTAATGTGTACTAAAGGAAATCATTTTGAAAAAATTTTCGAAAAAAATTTACTTTTTTCGAAAGTGCCTTCTGCATGGAGAATAACTCATGCTTCCAGGGATTTTATTTTAGATATCTACAAACCTTCTGACGAAGTTGTGCCTTCTGGAAAGTTTCCAGATTACGATAACTTCTCGAAGTTTCATCTTGCGCTGGACCTTCATCATCAGAACTTTCATTTCGATTTCTTCTGCTTCTTCTACTCAACAAGGGACTCGAGAGAAGTCTTCTTCTAATCGGAGAAGCAGAAGCTGGCCTCTTTCCCTTTTTGGATGGAGCTGGACTGCTAGGCGAACTTCTTGGCAACCTTTTAAAATCAATAATTCTTATGAAATGAATATTTTGGGATATTTTTAAATTAAATAAATCACCAGTGATTATCTACCTTGTAGAAGGACGGGGTGATGGCGGTGGCAGAGAATGACTTTCATCAAAGTCTCGAAGTCTTGCAGCTAATCCATCCAAGGAAGAAGCTACTGAACCACTTAGACTCGATCCTCTGAAAGTTTAAGCCAGAAAATTAGAAAAAATATCAGCAAAAGGAAAGGGGAGAAAAATTAAAATTAAGATATCTTCACCTAGCAGGAGAGGCACATGCTTCAGACTGACCAGGTTTTTCCTTAACATCCAAACAATCCATCCTCTTCGGTTGGCTTTCTTCCAACTTGGTACATCTTTCTTCTACAACTTCCTTGACCTCAGGTTCGATGATGATATTCTCATTTCCTTCAAAATTTCCATTTCCTGGAGGCTCCTCTGCGTGCTCTGGTAATTTAGGTGGCAAGGATATCTGTTCGGTACTTGGAAATATATCACTGGAGTCGAGGCTTCTAGACTTTCCACAATTCCTCAGTCTGGGTGGTTTTGTAGTCTGCTGACCAATCTCGTTCTGCGCTTTATTCTTTCTTCTCTTCTTTGGCTTCCTCGAAACCAGGATCAGCCTCTTGTTAGGCGCATCCTTCCTGAGCATCTTCAAGGCCACGTCGCAAGGAACCAACTGAGCATCGACTAAATCCAAGTAACCGACACTGCAGCTTCTAACTATGGAATCTGCAGAACAAAGGGGACCAATGCTCATCACTGTTGGAGTTCTGTGAACTGCTCGAGGCTGACTAAGACCCTCGAAATCTAGGCGAGATTCTTCATCGATGTATTTGGATTCGTCTGGTTTTGTAGATTGGTTTGCTTTTCCTGAAAATTTAAACAATATAGGTTTAAAAGAAGATTTTTGACGAGAAGTTTTCCAAGATAAATCGGAAGACTCACCACAGCAGCTTAGAGTCTTGCTGTCTTTTCTCTTGAAGGTACACTGACACAGATTTTGACTAGAAATCCCAGGAGTCTGATGAGAACAAGTTGGAGAAATGGCTCCATTACTCGTCCCAACAATCTTCCCAGTCTCTCTGACTTGAGAACCATTTGGAGATGACAAGTTACCACTCAACGTATTTGTCCCATTGTTCAAAGTATTTTTCGAATGTACAAAATTTTGAGAAGCTTGAATCGAACTTGATCCGCTATTAGAACAACTCGAACCACCTAGACCATTCAGATAAATGGGCTGAGTTTGTGTGCAACCACTACTTGTGCTGAGGCCATGCAAGATCGAATTTTGAGACCGGAGACCAGAACTCAGTCCACTTGCATTGGACAACTGACCATTCTGAATAGACTTGGAAATAATAGAATGACAAGTGCCCAACTTCTCATCACTGATCTGATTAATCTTGTTGTTTTCCAGCTCCTTTTTCATACTCATGCTCGTTTGCTGATCAGCCAGAGCATTTTTTACCCTCTGGATGCTGCCTGTGAAATCGGTACTAGGATTGGAAGTAGCTATCAGAGTCTGGGTAGGAGCCACTGCGTTTTTAGGTGACTGGAGAGTTGGAACATCACAGCATCTTGGTGCATTGTGTCTAGGAGGCGTTCGGTAAGTGTTATTAGAAGCTGATCTCATGTTTTCACAGAAAACCATCTCTTGCAGATCTCCATAGGGAAATTCGTCTTCGTAGCTCTCAGCTCGAGCCAAAGCTGGAGAAAGCGATTCGTTGGCTAGAAATTGATTCGAAATCTGAGACTTGGGACGACTCGAACTTAGTCTGGTTGCTCGAGGAGTCATGGGGGCGATTGGTGGAGGCTGAACTTCTAAAGAAGTTCTTGATGTACTTTGAGGTTCTTGGAACGTCTCTTCTTCATCTTCTGAGAAAAGGTTCGGGTTGAAACTTGGGTCAGGACCTGGAAATGATTTATTAAAAATATTAGATGCTTTATGATCAAGTATAATTAATTAAATTCATAATACAAATTCAAAATTAAATTCATAAATCATAATACCTGCAGGTAAATCGTCTCGAAGCTCTGTTATAACTAAGGTCATTTGTCTCGGTTGTAGGTGTAGCAAGGAAGTCCTGTACGTCACTTGACCCAAGTTTGCTGGTATCGAATCTGCCAGGCCATGGATTTTGAACTTCGTGCCCCAGATGTTCGATGTAACTTCAACCAACCTGGCTTGCTGTAAATAGATCAGATATTTCGAGTAAATCATTTTTTCGGGATTTAAATTTCTTTTCTAATTAGTTTCTCTTTTTCAGGGAACCTACTTCGGGCAAAGTATCAACATAAGCGAGATCACCGGTTTCCTCGGAGTATTTTTCCTCTCGTCTTCTTCTGTTTTTCCGTCTGTTTCTTGGTGATCCACACAAGTCAGCGGTATCTCTTTCAGTATCGGATCCATCGCTAAACATTGGATATTGAGAGGAAGTGGTGTAATCTAGAAAGTGGCAAGAGCCTTGGCTTTGAGGATCGAATATCACAAACTCCGGACGAATTTTACTGGTTCTTCTGCCTTTGAGAAGAGGTACTAGGCCGCCCAAGTATTCCAAATAGAGGGTGTAACAAGGTGCTGGCTCTCCAGCGTGCCTCAGCATCGTACAGTGAAGCCTTCCACCTCCTGGCGGTGGCCTTGAAACGAACCTTCTCAAATCTCTGGGTTCTGGGACGCAACATCTGAAAGAAAAAGTAAAAAAATTCAAAGATTTAGAAGGAAATGAAATATTTACAGGCAACAAAAATAGGACGGTTTAAATATTTAAAACATTCAATCTAGAAGGCTCTGAATTTTTTAAGCTACTAAAAATTCGAAAGCCGTAAATATTATAGGCAAGTGACCGATCGGCAAAACTGAGGGTTAACCGACCAACTGCGGATAACAGTGCAATTGTTTTTTTAATTGAAAGTACCTGTCAAATGAAGAAAAAATACAAATGAAAATAGTACATTTCGATACGTGTGTGAGAGGTGATTATTTAGCGCACGAGACGTTTTTCGCACGAGCGAAGCGAGTGAGAAAAGTCAAGTGCTTTAAAAATCACCTTTCACACAAGTATCGAACAGTATTTTATACCACGAGAGCCTAAAAATCATGTAAAAGTTGAGATTTTGAGGTTAGAGTGGTATAAAAGAATTTCTGATGATCTCAAGCACCGGCGTCATCCTGTGATGGCGTCATCAATGTGTGAATCTGACTATGAGCGCCTGAGTATTTAGGTTGTAGTTATTATGACTTAAAATTTGTTTTGAACTCATCAATTACCAAATTTTGTTTAGAAAATTTTAAATAATATTTCTAATGTTTCCCGATGGATGTAGCATCAAATTTGTTGATTCTGTATCAAAAAGAAAACAAATTTTTGTCAATTTTTTTTACCAGAAATATTGAAAATTGAACTTTGAGCGGCGATGAGGACTTCCTGGTACAGACATTGCAAAAATATGTTCCTATAAACTTTATAGAGAATTCTTTTCTACGTAAAATGAGTCATAATAGAAGTTATTTGAATGAAAATTAGGGCTTCGAGCACGCCTTACATGAGTTAGTGCAGTGAACTGCAAAACAAGTAAAATTAGTACAGACGAGTTCGTTGTCTTTCAAGTTTCATTGATGTGTTTCCAAGCCTTTTTATTTAGTTATATAATGTTTATTACTATATTTCATATAATTTATATGGGTTAATAAGGTATTTACTAATATTTTAGTGCGCTTAGGAAAAACCAGAATCATACTTTTCATTTTCAGGATTGTTTTAAGATTTTCACAGTAAATAGAGCATGTTTTCTTATAAATTTCAAAGATTATTATAAAGCTAATATAAATAGAAAATTATATTAGCACCGATGGAGGGAGGAGTAATTGTTTTAGAATTTTTTTTCTGTTATGAAGAAGTATCTCAGAAAGTTTCCTGCAGAACTTGAAAAATGTCATATATTGTAGTATGGTAAGTTAAGATTAGGTTTGGTACATGGAAAAATATTTTTTTAAATTAGGTTCTAAACTGTCAAAGCCAATGTTTTAATTTATTTATGTGTGCAATAATATATAAACAAATAAATTGACATAATTGGCCATCTCAAAAATATGATTTTTTATCTCTGCACGAACTATTTAAATAAACTTGTTATTGATCAGAATCAATAAAGATGGACTTGAAGAACACAAAAATTGTATATAAAATTTATATAATTTTTTATGTACAATTTATTTAAACGAATACTCCAATTTGTTTGCAAACAAACAAACAACAAACTCCAGTTTGTTGCAGAAAAAAATTATTTTGTACTAAAATCGTTGTGATTTATTATTAGAATGGTAATAAGTAGCGAAAAAGGTTATAAATTGAAAATTTGTAAACAATTTATAAAGTTATAAACAATTTTTTTATCTTTTAAGACCCATGGGCAGACTAATAGACATAGTAGAGAGGTTAATATCAGAAAAGAGCATTTGATCAACGAATAATTTTTTATGAAAAAAATCTTATTTTGCGATTTTTTAAACAATTTTTTTAAATACTCGAGTTACTGAAAAACTGATTGCGCCATTTGAATTTACAGAAAAAATTACATAAAGCCTATGTGTTGGACAATTTTTTTCTCTAACTAATTTGCTATGAAGTATACGTAAACTCTGAATCGGGTGTCGTTCTATGTAATTGTTTATTATTTATACTGCACAGCAAATTGGGTGGAGAAAAACATTGTTCAACTTATGGACTTATGCAATTTTTTTCGCAGAATCGAATAGAGTAATCAGCATTTCCGTATCTCATGTATTTAAACAAATTATTTAAACAATTTTTGTTTAACCCTTAAATGCCGCACGTCAAAAAAATATCGTAGATGACACACGGGATTCATTGAACCCCAGTGTAGAAAACTGCAAATAACTTCTCAAGTTTTGAATACACTCCCCTAAAAATTATTTTGGATGTTCCTGAAAGCCTTAAAAACAATATGCTTTTGCTCATATAGTAAAAGTCAGATGTTCATGTAGTGGAAAAAAATGCAATAAGTCAAAAAAGTGGGAAACAGACACTCCGTATTAAAAATTCTATATCTTTTTTAGTTTTTAATATTTTTCATAAAATTTTGAGGGAATACTAATTAAATAGTCCTCTTTGATGCAGAATTGGTCTCAATAGCTGAATTTCAAAAAAAGATATTTATTTGAAAGAATGAAGTAGAAAAATTCAGGGTAAGGAGAAACACAAATACTGTCTCATGTACATTCATTTTATTCACTACGAAAATCATCAAAAAAATATTGTAAGTGAAAAATCCAAAGAATAATATGCAAACAATATTCGATGTACAAAAAATCAAAGTCTATGAGTTTTTAGTCTAATCCTCGCCTGCATAATCAACGCACAAATAGACGCGATGCAGTAGTAGCCTTGGGGTTCAATTCACCCTGTGTGGCATTTAAGGATTCAACAATCGAAAAATAAGATTTTTAAATGAAAAATTTTATTTTTAATATTCGAAATATTCAATCGAAAAATCAGATTTTTAAATGAAAAATTTTATTTTTAATATTTTAAATGCTCTCAACACAATATTAAATTCTCTGCTATGTCCATTCTCTTCTATACCCGTGGGTCTTAATAGATTTAAAAATTGTCTATAACTTTATAAATTGTTTGGAACTTTCAATTTATGACCATTTTTCGTTACTAAGTAAGCTTCTAATTATAAATCACAACGATTTTAGTACAAAATAATTTATCTCTACAACAAACTGATTCATTGAAGTTTGTTCAAATAAATGGTTCACAACAAATAAATAAAATCTTGTTTAATATTTTTCACTTCTTTAAGTTTACTTCTATTAATTCTGATCGACAAAGTTATCAGTTTATAGTTAAATTAAATTAAATTAAATTAATTTTTAATTAAATTTATAGTATTTAAGTAATTTGTTCAGAGAAAAGAAATTATATTTTTGAAATGGCCAATTTTATCAATTTATTGTTTATATATTATTGCACTTATAAATCAATTAAAATAATGG
>JBAGKK010486454.1:0-16318 GCA_037177015.1 Euceroptres primus
ATTTTCTAATTATATCACTGAACTGATACTATATATGAATTCAGCAGCTTGAAATCTTTAATAAAACCATGTTTCACTATCATATACTCAAAAATACGATTCTTTGAGGTTATGTCGAAAGCCAATTGTAGAAGGTGCTATTTTGACTTCAGATTCGGATTCAGCGTCTCAAAATACATAGGAATACATGTGTATCGTCAAAAGTATCAGACTTTTTTTTGTGTGGCTGTGTAATTGAACAATAAAAAAATTGATTTCAGTGATTTCAAAAAATGTTGTATTTTAAAGCGTATTTTTTTTAAACGTTGGAAACGGCAGTTACATCACTTATTTCAAATGCAATAGCATTGATTCGCCTTTTCAGTATCAAAATGCCGAGTCCAAGAAAAAACATAAATTTGTTAAAAATCAGATTAACGATGACGATTAGAAAAAGATTTCTCGTTTTCATTTTGTGCAGTCGGTATCTTCATACCATCGCGTTCACTAAAATACTAAACTAACCTCGGACATTAAGGTGAAATGGAATTTATCTAACTGTCACAATAAGAATGTTTTACTGCTAGATAACAAGAAGATATTGGCATTAATTTTGAGGGATTTTTTCCTAAAGTTACGGCTTTATTTAAAAAAAAGTGGTTACCAGTTGATCATTTAAAGTATTGTCCATCGCTATCCACTACTTTTTCCCATCTTTCTGGCAGCATACGGATACGACGTCGGAAAAACGACTCGTCTTTTGAGGCTATCCACGAATCGACTCATCTTTTGGTATCTTCATAAGAAGTGAATCGTTGCTCAGGCAGACCATGAGTCATGGATCGAAACAAGTGGTAATCAGAAGGAGCAATGCCTGGAGAATACGGCGGGTGGGGTAGGACTTCCCATTTCAGCGTTTCCAAGTATGTTTTGACAGGCCTTGCAACGTGGGGCTGAGCATTGTCATGCTGAAGAATAACTTTATTGTGTCTCTGCTCGTATTGCGGCCGTTTTGCCTTCAATGCTCGGCTCAATCGCATCAGTTGTTGGAGATACTGATCGCCCGTGATGCTTTCGTTAGGTTGGAGCAGCTCATAGTACACTACACCCTGATGATCCCACCAAATACAGAGCATGAGCTTCGATCCATGGATATTCGATTTTAGTGTTGAAGTTGATGGTTGGTCGGACTCACTCCACGATTTTCTACGCTTAGGGTTATCATAATGAGTCTACTTTTCATCGCCAGTGACAATACGATACAGAAACCCTTTTCGATTTTGCCTTTAGAGTAGCTGTTCATAAGTGAAAAATCGCCTTTCCACGTCTCTTGGCTTCAGTTAGTACGGCACCCAATTTCCTTGCTTTTGAATCATTCCCAGTGCATGTAAGCGTCTATAAATGGTTGAAGATCAACTCCCAATGATTCTGCAAGTTCATCTTGCGTTTGACACGGGTTTTCATCGAGTAACGTCTCCAATTCTTCATCTTCGATCTTTTTCGGATGGCCTGGACGTTCTTTGTCCTCCGTGTCGAAATCGCCACTTTTAAAGCGTCGAAACCAGTACTCACACGTTTTAATCAAACGTGTATAATCACCGTAAGTTTCCAAAAGGAATAGATGACTTTCAGCAGCACTTTTCTTCGAATTGAAAAAGAAAACTAAAGCTTCCCGCAAATGTTGCTTTGTTGGTTCGAGACTCGATATATTTAATGCTAAAACAAACTATGTTGTTTACACTTCGGCAAAATGACACATACTAAAAGCTAAAGCCGCTTTATATGCCTCGATGCGATATAGTACAAGTTACGTCTCAAGTTAGGAATCTTTCAAAATTAATGCACGGAACAATATTTTTTTACAATACTAAAATTGGCCCTTTTTAGGGCGACCAAATATTTAAACGTTGAAATTTTGTTGAACATTGAACCTTTGTTCATTTAAGCACATTAAAAACAAATAAAATAAAAATCATCTGTATCTTCTGCCTCTCTGTTATATTGTTTGTGTACCTTTTCAGAACATATTTATTAATTTATATATACACTGCTCTTCCACTTTGTGTACCTCCGATATATGGCTTCCAGGAATTTTTGCCGATGGTGAGGGGTCCAAAGAGGCGAGAAAGCTGAGTTCGGAGCTAAGCGGAGTTGCGCAAGTACCGTAGCCACAAAACGGGCAGTACCCTAAGCGGATAATTTCGTCAATTCGCTTCAGTTCGTTTTCCGTGTTTTGGTTTTGATATTTATTTATAATAATCAATAAATAATAACTAAGTGAAACTTAAAATTAAAGTGAACGTTAAATTAAATTTATATTTAAAAAATATTTTTCACTCGTGACAAAAAATGAAACAGAAATAGTTCAAACGGCCCTGACTTGTTTACGATTAGAGACTTCGAAAAATTGCATTTTTAAATCGCTTATTAAAGAATTACAAATTTTTTCATTTTGCAATTTTCCTCACTTTAGTCTCATTATTCAGACAATAGGGGCCCCTGCTGGGAAGAGTCCGGTGTGCCGGGTGAGCCTAGATCGCGGCGTATGCGGGGTAACCGAATAGTGGGGGAACAGTACTCAGGTAGTTGGGTAGGAAAAAACGACTGTCCCTACCACCACACGTGTATGAGGAGTGGGGAAGTCAACGCTACCCATGCCAATGCTCTCCCACTCACTCGCACTCTCCTACTGAAACCATTCCCCTTCCAGCATTTCCGTTACACTTTTCCGTTCTCTTAGCCGCTCCTAATATGCTAATAACCGACTTACCCTGCTGCGCTTAAAGAAGTTTTTGCTTCAAATCCAAGGAAAATAGTGCGAGCGAATAAACGGCGGGAGTTGATACGTTTCTCTTTGGGTGACCCGATGCCACGCGATTAAATTTTGCACGTCTGCATACCCACAACTGAGATCCCCACTGTCTTACTCCGCCGGATCAGGCGAAGTCACAGCTTAGGTTACGTTAGACATGGCAATTCGATGTATTGTATTGGCTCAGGAAGCTCGACTATGTTGAGCTTCTCAATTTTTTTTTATTTTTCCGCGCTACGGAAGCAATGCGTGGGGGTCTTGGAAATTTTCTTGCCTTCCGTGCTGTGGAAGCAATGCGCGAGGGACTTAGAGGGACAATGGCAAAGTCTTTCCTTGCCTGTCATCCTCCTGGCTTCTGCGATCCAATGACCCTACTGGCACTGTCCTTCTGGAAACCCAGAAGGACATATAGGAGCGAAAGATAAGAGGAAAGAACTTATATGCGATAATATTGTGGTATGGCACAATAAGGACGGAATCAGCTTGGGTTGGATGCTGGCTTGGTCATGACGGAATCTGTCTCTCTGACTGACGAGCCATTTGAGTGGCAGATGAGCACTCTAAGTCTGTCGTGATGACAATAAAGAACGAGTGCTTGTCCTGCGTAAGTAGGACACAAACGACAAAAGACTTCCGGTTGAGTTCCGTAGTCTAAGAATGATTTTGAATTAATTCTCCTCGTGCCGACTGATGTCTCACGGTCGGACGAGTAAGCATGAGACGCCGTTGAACGCATTCATCGAGAAATTCATAGGAAGCTCAATGTCAAACACTCTCCCTGCCTCTAGGTGAGTGTGAGTGAATGAGGCTCGTTGACCCAATGTGGCAGTGAGTTGAGGCGTGTTATATTCTATATAGGCCTCTTTTCGGGCCCTGGACGAGTCGTAGTAGGGCTGCTTCTGTCGCGGCTACCCCGCGAGAGAGGCCTCCTATGCGTGATTTGCTTACAGATGTTCCAGGGTACTCACCTGCTCGAAAGCCGGATTGTCGCAGGCATATGACGAACTGGCTGTGGAAATAGAACACGATTTGGAACGCAAGGTCAGCAATGACCCGAAAAACTCCCCTTGATACGAATATGACAGAATAAAATAATAGAAAAGTCGGATGGGATTTTGTTGACGAATCGGCACGCAAATTGATTATTCTTTCAGTCAGGTTCGACTCCCGGCGAATGCTCCCAGGTCAGATTGCCACTCTCCCTGCCGCCTCCTTGGCAGCTTGCGAGACTGGCCCCGAGACTCCAAGTCTGAGCTTAGGGAAATTAAGATTCTGCAGCTCAATATGAACACCTCGCCCATAGGATCGGGCGAGTGGTTGGAGCTGCAGAGGCATGACAAATTTGACATGCTAATGATGTAGGAGCCTTCAACCAATGGACAGAGAATTCAAGGTCTGGGTTTCAGCACCAGAATGGTTTACAAAAATGTCAGGGGTGGGAGCGCTCATAAAGCAGAAATTGCGGTCTTTAATAGGCGGCTGGGCTTCGCTCACACAGTTGTGTGAGCGAAGTTGTTGTGTTTGCGACTCACAGTTGTGCTCAGCGCACTGTGCAGTGGGTGAGGTTTGGGACTTTGGATTCTCCTTCTACGTCGTCTCTCACTACTTTCAGTAGATTGACGATGTGGAGGTGCATCTTTTGCATCTCAGAACGGTACTTGATGCGTTAAGGGGGAAAAGAGTGCTGATCGCTACGGACTCGAATGCTGAGTCGCGGTTGTGATGCCCTGATTTTAAGTCAGGAGGCAAAGCGGCTACGCCGCGTGGCAGAAAGATTGAGGATTTCATAGACCAATATAATCTGCACGTGTTGAATGATTCGAATCAGGCTCCCACTTTCCAGGGCCCTAACGGGAGATCTTGGATTGATGTAACTCTATGTTCAAGGAACATGCTTCCGCATGCAGGAAACTGGACTGTGCGTGCTGGTCTGACGTCCAGCGACCACTAACTCATTGAGTTCATCATCAATTATAGAGCGGGCACTGGTAATGAGTCTCGAACCCTTAAAAGGTTCTGCACTGGCAAAGCCGATCTGAAGGTGTTCGATAACCAAATCAAAGACCTTGTTGATCGGGAACTTAAGTGCCTGCCCCTAGAACGAAAAGAGGATGTTGAAGTCATGGCTAACACTCTTACTGAACTATTAAGTCAGGCTTGCGAGGCCTTGATGCCGAAAAAGACGCATCATAGGGTATCCAACCCGTGGCGGAACAGGAGACTAACATGGCTTAAAAGGCGGGTTTACCGGCTTCGTAGGTGTTGGCAGAAAGCCCCAGCCATAGCTTAAGTGCAGGCGAGGCAGACATACCAATCAATCGGTGCAAAATACAGAGTGGAGATTGCTAAGGCTGAACAGAAGAGCTGGGTTAAGTTCGTCTCTGACGTCGGGAATAAGAAACCATGGGGCTTTGTCTATAAATTTCAATTGTTCAATTGAATTGAATTGAGGAGACAGCTAAAGTATTTCTCGATGAACTGGTTCCTGATGATGTCGTTCACCTAGAAAGGGAGGAGCACGCTGAAGTAAGACAATTTGTCGCAACCGCCCCAAATACTGGAGACGAACCTGAAATCACCCATGAGGAGATTCAAGGTGTAATCCAAAGTCTGAAAAATGGCAAAGCTCCTGGCCCAGATAGGATCGAGGTCATGCTCATCAAAAGAGCTTGGCCAATCATAGGGAAAGAAATGACTCGACTCTTGAATGGTTGCCTGTCATTAGGCGTCTTCCCGACCACTTGGAAAAAGGGTTCGATTCGAGTCCTTTTGAAGGGTGAGGATAAAAACCCGGAAGAAGTGCGGTCCTACCGGCCGTTGTGTCTCCTTTCCGTCATCGGGAAGGTCTTTAAACATATACTCCTTGGGCGGACGCAGACAATGTCTGGTGCCTTTGACAATGTCTGGTGGCCGCTTGTGCTCAAGGCTTTGAAAGATAGGAACTGTCCCAGAAACATCTACTGTGTTATAACAGATTATTTCAGCAATAGAGAAGTCTCATTGCATATCAATAATGCCGTTGTAGGGAAGAGGGTCACCAAAGGTTGTCCGCAAGGATCCGTACTTGGGCCGGCTTGCTGGAATCTGATGTTCGACGAGCTTCTCAGGGTGCTTGTTGAACTGGTGGAAAATGACGAGATGGCTTACGCTGATGACTTGATCGCCCTCATCTGTGGTAATAGCAGAAGGGAGCTAGAAATCCGAGGACAGAACGTTGTCGATAGGGTCCTGGCATGGTGTGAGTTCGCTAAGCTAACTCTCTCCCAAAGCAAAGCTGAGATGATACTCGTTAAACAGAATGTCAATCCACGAGCTAGGAATCAAGGAAGTAGGAAAAACATTGGATATAGGCACACGGACTTTGCTAAACGCCCGCCAATTATTAAAGTAAATTTGGTTAGAATCGCGATTAAAAATAGAGTCAAGTATTTAGGGACCATGATTGGCCAGAATAGGAACATGGCATATAATGGTGAATACATAAAGGACAAAAAACGAAAATATTCTCTAAGCTAGGCAGAGTTGCGAAATCAACCTAAGGTCTGAGCACAAAAGCCATGAGAAAACTATACAAGGGAGTATTTGACCCGATCGTCACTTATGTGGAGTCAGGATGGGCAGGTCTGTTGAACAAGGTGAATCTGAAGGTATTTCGTAGTACGCAGAGATTCGCCCTGCTTAAAGCAACCAAAGCATATCGCTTGGTATCAAGTGAGGCTCGAAAGATCTGCCTTGTACAACCTGAGAAAGGGTCAGGATATTAAGCTAGGTGATCTACTCATTGCTTCTCAGGAAATAGATGATAATACCAAAAGGCGTATTTATAATAAACTAAGGCTTTTATGGTTAAACACACCTAAGGGAACTGTAACCAAATCTTCTTCAGCGACATTACAGAGCGACTGAAAGCTAAGTGGATCTTCCCCGACCATTTCACTTCGCAGCTGCTTACAGGACATGGCAATATCAGATCCAAGCTCTTTCAGTTGGGTCTCGCTGACGGTGGTAGTTGTGATTGTGGTGAGGAAGAGACAGTAAAACATATCATCTTTGATTGTCCAAATCATGAACCTCAATGGGTAGCCCTTATGGAACTCTTCGAAGACTGCACGAGTGGTAGGCATGAACAGCTAAGAACGCTTCTCTTAGACTGGGCCTACCCAACCTTTGCCGCATTCGCCAGAGAAGTACTCTGGCTGAGCTCGTAATTGCGAGATGAGTTACTGTGTAGACAGTTCGACTGAAAAATGTAGTCGCGGAGGGACTCGTTCAGTTCGAACCACCACGAGAGGCCAAAGGCCTCGACCTCAAAATCAGTGCCGCTTGTCTGTCTCGCAAGTTGACGCGAAACCAAACAGAGATAGTTTAACGATCCGATAGCGAGCTTGTTCGCTAGACGACTAGTGCTGCTTGTCCGTCTCGTAAGTGGTGCGCATACAGAAATGAGACAGTTGAACGAAGAGACCGGCTATTGTCTATAAGACTGGTAGGATCTTGTATCCAGCCGTGACTAGTCAAAGATGATCGAACGTCGTTAGGTCGACACTAGGAGCACGGGAAGGCATTTTAGCCCTTCTGGCTTGCCAGAATTGCCTCATTGGTGTTGAACTCATGCGGGTAGTGTCACTGCTGGATTGGTGAGGTAGGTCAGTAAGCCAGGGTGTACTTGTGCATCCAGGGGGAGGGAGTATCACGTATTGTGAGTGTATCCCCTGCCTGTCTGGAGGGAAGAACATCAGAACTTCAGCCTCAAGGCAATTATTAGTGTCTGGTCGAAATTTCTAACTTCCAGTTATTCTTCTAATCACGGTTACCGACGGATTCTTTTATTAAAACTACTTTTATTAAACTCCAGATCGCGTCGGAGTTCTCGAGAGATGGTCTCCACCTCCCTCGGTTTTTTAAATTCCAAACTTAAACAGATTTCCGGTTAGCGCCGGAACTTTTCAGTAAATATCATTTACATTCTGGTTCACGCCGACGCCCCCGAGAGATGGTTGCCACCTCCCTCGGTTCTCTATCCTTACCTAAAATTGAATCCGTATTCAGGCCGGATTATATTAAAGGCTTTACATCAATGCTTCCGGTTCACGCCGGAAATTGATTAGAAAGGCAAACTTTCTGGTATCAATACTACACAGAAAAAGTAGTGGATTTGTTAGTGAAAAGTGGTTATTGCAAAAATTGCAAATTTTGGGGAATCAAGCTTCATTCTACAGAATTTGAAGAGTGGTTTGAAGAAAACATAAGTAAAAATGAATGCGATGCCAATCATAAGGGATCTTCAGACAAGATGGAGGTTGATTTGATAGTTGCAATGTTCCAGCGCTCTGTACAAAAATATCAAGTAAGGTATCTCAACTTTATTGGAGACGGGGTCTCTAAGACTTACAGTACAGTGATGTGATAAAAGCTGCTACTTATGGCGAAAATGTGGTAATTAATAAAAAAGAATGTGTGAGCCACGTCCAGAAGAGAATTGGTGCCCGTTTGAGAGGAATGGTTAAGAATACTGTCGAAGAAAAAGAAGTAAAAGGAAAAAAAATAAGAAAAAAATTCTTTCTGGAAAAAATAAACCAACAGGCAAAATGATTGATAAATTGACAGTATATTATGGGCTGCCAATAAGAAGGAACACCGATTCAGTGGAAAAATGAGGAACGAAATTTGGGCTACCTACTATCATTACAGCTCGACGGACGAAAATCCTCAGCACAAGTGCCCAAGCGGCGCGCGGCGCGGCGTCGTCGTGCGCTTGGCAGCGTGCTTCTGCAGGTGGCAACTTACGATCATTCAAACAAAATTATAAACCTCTGCCAGACGATGTTTTACAAGCCATAAAAATTATCTGAGAGGATTTGAGTGAGGATGCTTTATTAGAGCGATGTGATGGCGGATTTACTCAGAACAGCAATGAAAGCTTTAATCAAACCATATGGAAAATTACTCCAAAACATCTTCCAGCTGGCTTCAAAGTTATAGAAATGTCTGCAAACATCTTTGCTTGCCAATTTAATTAAGCCACCACTGCTCTTTTAGCTATTTTACAGTCAATGGGAGTCGGGCTCGGTCATAATGCACACGTATATGCCTAGGCAGAAAACGAGGGTCGCAATCGAGAGGCTGAGCGACAAGCGCTGCACAGCACCAAGGAGCAAAGAACTTGCCGTAGTCAGGAAAAGAAAGGTGCTTTTGTTGTTGGAGCTGCTGCTGAGCATCCTCAATGGGCCTGGAATCGATGACTCCATGAAAGTAAAAAAAAAATTATTCTCACTTTTATTAACACCGAAAACTTTAATCACGTTTTTCTCAAAACTGCATTTTTTAAGTCCGTGCTTTAGATAACTTAAAAACTACTGCACCGATCTTAATAAACTTTTACACACAGCTTTAATATGAAAAAGTCAAGGTTAGGAAATTTCTTGTTCATGTCTGAGTCCTTTACATTGATTATATAATTAGTCTTTGCATGGGATGACTCTTTGAGAAGTGTAAATTCCTATTCAAAGAAAAAAATGCCAGGGATTAAACGAATAATTTTTTCATTTTTTTGTTAATAACCTATTTTACAAGCAACAATAAACCGAATTTTTGGGTGAAAGTCATGACTGTTTTTTTTTCAAAACCGCACTAAAAATTCAAAATTCAATATTTTCCAAAATCGATTCGTTCAATCTCGAGAAAAATTCATCTACTAATAGAATATTTTTTGATTTCAGATAACCCTGTGATGAGTTATGTTACGCATCAAAAGGCATCTTTTTTTGAAACCTCCTCCGAAAGTATGTTTTAAATAAATTAATAAATTAGATATTTTTTTAAAAATTCGCAAAAAATCGCTTTTCTCCTACCTCATGACTGCATGTAAGCCCTTATGTGCATCCGAAATCACACGCACAAACTGCTTGCCTTACACCTTGCAAGGTACGCGCGAGATTGGGTTTTCAGAGGAGTCCGTGGCTTGAAATTATCCTCCGTAGAGCCTATTGATTGTCTCGTAACAGGTACGTGAACATAAAGGAGACGTATGTACACGGAGAAAAAAATACCGCACTGGTCGCTGTCCGCATCGCGATAGTTTCTTCGTGATCGAAAAAGTATAAAAACAGCTAAGGTTGCTATGCGGACAGTAAAGATTCAGGTTTGCATAGTAATCCGTGCGGTTACGACAAATCGCATTACCGTTGACAGGCAGTCTTTTTTGTCGATTTTACAGCGCACATCGTTATTACCACGCGGTGATTCCATGTAAAATTACCACGTTGAATTACTACGTGGAATTGCCATGTGGTAATTTTCTACTAAAATACCACGAGGAATTACTACGTGGATTTTTTCAGCTGGGTTCTTCGCCTAATTTTGAAATTTGACGACATTGTGGTTAAAAATAAAAAACGATAATATATTCCAATAACTATGATTTGTAAATGTACTTTGTCTTATGATTTTGAGATGTAATCATTTACTTTTATTGCAAATTTTCTGAAATAAATGATATTTTCATTACTTGAAAGAAATTTGTCATTAATATTGATAATTTTCATAATACAATTATTATGCAGGTATAAGGACAGAAAATAAAATCAGAATAGATGAAGGTGAGCAAAATTCTAATGATTTCCACTGCTACGTTCATTTCAAAATATTCTGGAGTAACTTTCAATAAAAAATTTTTTCCGCAAATTTCTTGGTGCAAAAGAGTATGAGTAGCGAAATTATCATAAAAAATTCATAAAAAGTTGGTTAGCTAGTATAAAAGTTATAAAATCTATAATTCAATGTCAGATAATTGGAACCATTTCATTTACGGTTTTTAACAGCGTAGAATACAAGACGTGGGTGCAATAATTGCGGTTCACATTAGTAAAGCGATCTGTCGTAACAGCGATCACCGCGGTTCTTCACCGCAATGATCGCTACAGGCACAGTAATGCTTACGGTTCCTCAATCGCTGTCTGAGACCGTACGGATTACTGTGCAAACCCGAATCTTTACTGTCCGCATAGCAACCTTAGCTGTTTCTTACGACTAAATTGAGAAGTAAACTGTGAATGCTGTCCGAACAGAGATGACTACTGTTCCGACAGCGACAGATGCGGTATTTTTTTCTCCGTATAGGTGTGCTGTTCAAATATGCTGTCCATGTGCGGCGTATTAATAAGACGGCAGACCCTCCAGTGTCGATTCGGTCAGTTTGCTGCTGGGAGCTTGGACATGTCTTGAATCTGTCTGTGGGTAAAGTAACATAATCGTGCGACTTTACTGGGAAAGCCCTGTGTTCGCCCGTGACTAGTCAAAGGTTGCTGAACGACTTTAGGCAGACACTAGTACCTCGGAGTGAGCAGATTAGCCCATTCTGGTTTAGCCAAAGTTGCCCACACTTGGTGTTGGTCTCGAGGTATCATGTCGATATGTCTAGACAAAGTTGATAGAAAGAAAGCCTAAATATAAACGTGTAGGAGAGGTGGAGAGGTGGGAGAGGTGTATGCTTTCTAAGCCGGTAACCTCTGCTACTGAAAAGTCACCGATTGCATTATATTGTGGGAATCTCTTCAATCCATTCATTAGGCGAGTGGCCGAACGCAAAACTGAGGGTTAACCGACTAACTGTGTATAACAGAGCAATTCTTTTTTTAATTGAATGTACATATCAAGTGAAGAAAAAAATACCAATTTGTGATGCCCTCAGTCACCGGCGTCATCCCAAGATGGCGTCATCAATGTGGGAATCTGACGCTCTGAGCGCCTGAGTGTTGACGTTGAAGTTATTATAGCTTAAAATTTTTCTTCGACTCACCAATTATCAAATTTTATTAAGAATATATAAAATAATATTTTAAATGTTTCCCGATGCATATAGCATCAAATTTGGTGATTGTGTATCAAAAAGAAGACACATTTTTGTCAATTTTTTTACCAGTATATTGAAAATTGAAAATTGAGTGGTGATAGCGACTTTCGGGTACAGAAATTGCAAAAATATGTCCCTGTATACATTATAGAGAATTCTTTTTTACGTAAAATAAGTCATAATAGAAGTTATTTGAATGAAAATTACGGCTTGGAGCACGCCTTACATGAGTCAGTGCAGTGAGCTGCAAAACGAGTAAAATTGGCACAGACGAGTGCGTCGTCTTTCAAGTTTGTGTGTTGTGTTTTCAAACCTTTTTATTAAATTATATAATGTTTATTACTATATTTTATATAATGTATATGTGTTAATAAGGTACTTACATTTTAGTGCGCTTAGGAAAAGCCAGAATTATACTTTTCATTTTCAGGATTGTTTTACGATTTTCACAGTAAATAGAGCATGTTCTCTTATAGTTTTCGAAGATTATAAAGCTAATATAAATCGAAAATTAAATTAGCACCGATGGAGGGAGGAGTAATTGTTTCAGAATTTGTTTATGTTGTGAAGAAGTATTTCAGAAAGTTTCCTGCAGAACTTGAAAAATATCATATATTGTAGTATGGCAAGTTAAGGTTAGGTCTGGTGCATGGAAATTTTTTTAAAAATTATCTTCTAAACTGTCAAAACCAATGTTTTACTTTATTTATGTGTGCAATAATATAAACAAATAAATTGACAAAATTGGCCATCTCAACAATATAATATTTTATCTCTGTACAAATTATTTAAATGAACTTGATAATGATCTGAATTAATAAAGAGGGACTTGTAAAACACAAAAATTTTGTACAAAATTTATGTTATTTTTTATAAACAATTTATTTGAACGAATACTCCAATGTATCAGTTTGTTGCAGAAAAAGATTATTTTCTACTAAAGTCGTTGTGATTTATTATTAGAATGGTAATAAGTAGCGAAAAGGGACATAAATTGAAAATTGTAAACAATTTATAAAGTTATAAACTATTTTTTTATCTTTTAAGACCCATGGGCAGACCAATAGACATAGCAGAGAGATTAATATCAGATGAAAGCATTTGATCAACGAATAATTTTTCATGTAAAAAATCTTATTTAGCGATTTTTTAAACAATTTGTTTAAATAATCGAGTTACTGAAAAACTGATTGTGTCATTAGACTCTACAGAAAAAATTACATAAACTCCATATGTAGGACAATTTTTTTCTCCAACTATATAAACTCTGAATCGGGTGTCGTACTATGTAATTGTTTATTTATTCTGCACAAAAAATTAGGTGGAGAAAAACATTGTTTAACTTATGGACTTATGTAATTTTTTCGTAGAATCGAATGTAGTAATCAGCTTTTCCGCTTCTCATATATTTAAGAAAATTCTTTAAACAATTGAAAAATCCGATTTTTAAATGAAAAATTTTATTTTGGATATTTTTAATGCTCTCATCGCAATATTAAATTCTCTTCTATGTCCATTGATCTGCCCGGATCCTAATAGATTTAAAAATTGTCTATAACTTTATAAATTGTTTAGGAACTTTCATTTTATGACCATTTTTCGTTACTAAATAAAATTCTAATTATAAATCACAACGATTTTAGTAAAAATAATTTATTTCTACAACAAACTGATACATTGAAGTATTTGTTCAAATAAATGGTTCAAAACAGATAAATAAAATTTGGTTTATTATTTTTAACTTCTTTAAGTTTACCTCTATTAATTCTCATCGACAAAAAGTTTATTTAAGTAATTTGTTTCGAGATAAGAAGTTATATTTTTGAAGTGGCCAATTTTGTCAATTTATTGCTTATATATTATTGCACTTATAAATCAATTAAAACAATGGCTTCGACACTTTAGAATATAATTCTTCGATTAGAAGGTAATTTTTAAAAAAAACCATAATTTTCGATGCATCAGACCCAATCTTAACTTGCCATGCTATAATATATGCCATTTTCTAAGTTCGGTCGGAAACTTTTTAAGATGCTTCTCCGTATCACAAAAAATTCTGAAACAATTACTCTCCCCTACACCGTTGTTAATATAATTTTCGATTTATATTAGCTTTATAATAATCTTGTTAAACTATGAGAGAACATGCTTTATTTGCTATGAAAATCGTAAAACAATCCTGAAAATGAAAAGTATGATTCTGGTTTTTCCTAAAATACCTTATTAAGACATATACATTATATAACATTATATAACTAATTTATGTAAGACGTACTCGAAGCCTTAATTTTCGTCCAAATAACTTCTATTATAGCTCCTTTCACGCAGAAAATAATACTCTATAACGTTTATGATTCATATGTTTGCAATTTCTGTACCAGAAAGTCATTATCGCCGCTCAAAGTTCAATTTTCAATATTTCTGGTCCAAAAACTTGACAAAAATTTGTCTTTTTTTATACACAATCAATAAATTTGATGTTATATGCATAGAAAAATATTTAAAATGTTATTTTAAATGTCTTTAATAATAGTTGATTAGCGACTTTACTGTTTTGAAGGTTCGCAGACGAGCTCCTTACCAGGTTGAAGGTCTGCGAATACTGAAAGGTAATTCGATGTTAAATCACGGTCTAAATGGGTTTTTCCTGCCCTGAGTTAGCTCCCTGACGTGATCAACACAACCAGGTATCAGTTGCCAAATATTTTCTAACTGAACCTTATGGATGGAGTAAATATTGGCAGACGGGGTGCAATATCTGTGCTCCACTTAATCACTCAACCCCTATAGAATTCCTATCCTAACCATCATGCAAAATCCACAAGTCTTCAGAATTTTTTTACTCTGACAGTGGATTGACTTATTCAATTTGAGCTCAGCTGTGTGTCACTTTTAATCTTCACGCGCAACCAATGCACAAGATTAGCTGCCGCCTTGTAACCGATTATTACGACTCACACATACATGATTGTCGTGATAATCGCTGGTTACTTAAGCTTCAGTTGGCTTGTATTGCTTGAGGGATTATATCTCCTGAGTTCATTGCAAACCGATTTCTGATCTTCCACCCAAATGAGCTCTCAAGAAGTGGGTTGAAAATTCGGAATGAACTCACAAACCGTCTGATTCTTCTGGGTGCTATTAAGAAGTGTCACACAGTGTATAAATTTTACCAATTATAATTTTTAGTTGAAAATTGTGGCTTGCGATTTCCAAATAAAAAAACAAAATACTAACTTTTTGATATTTGACAACTCCTAATTTTCCTAAGCTTGCCTATCAGGAGGGCTGGGAGACATAAGCTTTCCAAAATTCTCAAGAATTTGTGAGCAGCGGAAGTTAGGTGTCCCTTCTTGCGCCAAACTCCATGAGCTAGAGGATTGCTTCTCTTGAAAATAAAATGCATCTGTTATCAAATCAAAAGAGGCCGAGACCTGATAACGAGTCGCTTTTATAGTTTTAGGCCTCTGGCCTCCCCACTATCGATTCGCACGGCCATCGATCTGCTTTCCCAATCGGGTGGATTTTTCTCCCACTCTTTGATCGATTTTGCGCGCACTTTTTCTTTCGGCCGTGATTCTTTGGCGCCTTTTCTCGCCCCCCTAATTCTATTGGTTGGGTCTCTTGACATTTTTGGCGCTATTTTCTCCCGCTGAATATTTATTTTCCCGCGCATTCATTTATTGCTTCTGTCTGGAATATTCTAGAACCGTCTCGTTTCTCAGTATCGTACCATCTTTTGTCTAGTGCCCTTATTTTTAAATTGATATTTAATAATTTAATATTTACTTTTCCTTATTGCTTTTTCTCCTATTTTTATAATAATTAATATCTTATTATTGAGGGTCATTTGGACCGTCTCAGTATTTTCTGTCATAAACCTTCACCAATAGGGCTCCATTACCTTCCTTAGCGGTTGTTTGATGTCCATCGTTCCCAGTAGTATTGATAAGATACATTGCTTCCTACCTTTTTCCCACATTCTCTGGAACCTCGCATATTCACTCCTCCTAGCTCTTTTCCTTGACAGAGACGCTCCGTTTGTTACCCTAGGTCTTCCAACTCCAGGTTGTCGTGCCTCAGGGAAAATCTCTCTGAGGTAGGTAGCCAGCCTAATCCTAATTGTGTCCTTTAAGCCAGACCTGAACAGCGATGATAAATTTCAGGGATTTTTCTCAAACGCCAGATGTGGCACTTCCACCTCTTCGACTCCTTTCTCAGCACGGAAAAGTTGGGATGGTGGTTGATACCGCGTACACTCTCCGGACTCTCGTGATGTAGATTCGGGAGTCCAGCACCACAAAATAGACATCTCCAGCAAGGTGCTTTTGGGGTGACTTAAGGAGTTTATGAATTATTTAATTTTTAATATAATTATAAGCCATATGATGAAAAAGAATGTATACTAATCTCCTAATCTGAAATGTGTAATTATTTATTTATGGGAGGAACATTATTTGATCATTATTAATTTATTAATTTTTAATTTTTTAATAAATATTAATATTCATTATATTACAAGTAGTAACAAAAAAAATTGTGACATGTTCAGGACATATGTTATATACTCGCGGCAAGCACGAGTGAGTGCGGCGTATAACTATAAGTTGCTTAAAATTTATTTATTTAGAGCAGTATTTATTTTAGTTTGAAGGATTGTGCTTCCAAACTATTTG
>JBAGKK010486465.1:0-16317 GCA_037177015.1 Euceroptres primus
TCACAGCCAACAAGGCTCGTACTCAACGCACGCCCCCCACTCCGCTGAGTGGTAAGATTGAGTAGGCTATGCCTATATCAATATTTTCAATTACTCAAATGCTGAAATCAGTGAAAATCAGCTGGAAATTCTAAACATCTGCTTAGGACAAATACAGATTTTAGATTTTCAATCAAAAATCAATTATCATGATGTTTGTTAAGAATTCTTGAATTGCAGAACATTTATCACTGTAACTGTTTCGTAATGAAATAGATGATTTGCGATTTACGATCATTTATTTATAATTTTGATCATATCGATCAAATTCTAATTTTTCAAAAACCTAGTATATATTTATACTTTTCTTTTTTTCAATTATTTACAAGTCAAATCCTATTCAAAGCGTCATTAAATAATCCTTAAATCGAAGTTATAGTCGCAAAAAGTGCGCCCTTCAAAACAACAAATTTTTCCACAAGGATCTGGAAAGTTCATGAAAGTTCAGTTCCGAATTCCGAATAAACAAACGAACACGAATTCTTATAAAATTTGTATCTAACATGAAATGAAACGAATGAAAATAGATATCCTCACAGACTTTGCAGGTTGACGTAAATTCCTTGGATGAAAATATAAATTGATACAAAAATAAAGTTTATTCGTCATGTTTCATCATAGAGGGCATAGAAACGCCAAAGGCGTTTCTGGAATCTTCCTGACGCTTCTCGCAACCCAGGCGGGATAATATAAATCGAGGGGCGCGCAAGAGAGCGGCAGTACAGAATTAGAACTGACACGAGAGTCATATTTTTTCCAAACGAATAACCAAATAATAACCGGATAGTGAAGTGTTATTGTGTTATTTATTCAAAAGTTAAATAAGACATCAAACATGCCTGCAGTTGGAATTGACTTGGGAACCACTTACTCTTGTGTAGGAGTTTGGCAGCAAGGAAAAGTGGAGATCATCGCCAACGACCAGGGTAATCGAACAACCCCCAGCTATGTGGCATTCACAGACACGGAACGTCTCATCGGCGATGCTGCTAAAAACCAGGTGGCGATGAATCCGGCCAACACCGTGTTTGACGCCAAAAGGTTAATTGGACGAAGATTCGACGACCCCAAGATCCAGAGCGACATCAAACACTGGCCTTTCAAGGTCATCAATGAAGGAGGTGAGAACTCTATTAAAAATATACTTTTTTATTGGTTTATTCGATTCTTTTTATTTTCAAATCTTGTTAAAACACGAGCCTTTAATACTATGAAGTTAGGAAGTTCGAGCTGTCAAATCTAGTTTAATTTTGTCTAGTTTTGAATTTAATTGAATTTTACACGGCTTCAATATAAACACACAAAACTATTCATTCTGTAATATTTTGTTTTATTTTTAAAATTACGCTTCGCACCTTGCAAACGTGTTATACAAACGATTTTGACAGTTCGCATTTTCTAACCTTAAAATTTAGAATCAACTGCGATTTAAGAAAAGTAGATATTTTTATGAATACCATCGCTTTATCTAGTTTTCAGTTTTGAAAAGTTATTTAAATAAAGCAGAAAGTTCATGTATTTTAAAATTGGTTGACAGTTACAATACTTAAATTTTAAAAGACTTTAAATTTGAAATTTAAATAAACATTATTTTTATATTCCTTTATTTAAAAATTAAAAATATAAGTAATTTTTAAAATTTCAAACTTTAAATTCAATTGAATGTAAAAATATTAAATGATTGATTTTAACGATGAAATAAGGGGCCGGCTTTATACCACGTTGACATTTTTGCTATAGTGTCATATAGAAACAAACTTCGTGTCTTTCTCAGTTACTTAGTGTAGAGGGAAATACGAGCATATCACACTATAGCAAAAATGTCAACGTGGTACACCAGACAAACCCGAAGTTCCATTCATTAAACATTCTTCAAGGTACAAAGAACTCATAAAAATCTTATTTTCAGGCAAGCCAAAGATCCAGGTGGAATTCCGTGGTGAAGTGAAGAGATTTAATCCCGAGGAGATCAGCTCGATGGTCCTGACAAAAATGAAGGAAACAGCAGAGGCGTACCTTGGACAAAATGTCAGAGATGCGGTCGTCACAGTACCTGCATACTTCAATGATTCCCAGCGTCAGGCCACCAAAGATGCTGGAGCAATCGCCGGATTAAACGTTCTCAGGATCATCAATGAACCCACAGCCGCGGCCCTGGCCTATGGCCTCGACAAGAACCTCAAAGGCGAAAAGAACGTTCTGATATTCGATCTTGGTGGCGGAACCTTCGACGTCTCCATCCTCACCATCGACGAAGGTTCACTCTTTGAAGTAAAATCAACTGCTGGAGACACTCACCTGGGTGGTGAAGACTTCGACAACAGACTAGTGGATCACCTCTGCAAAGAATTCGAAAGGAAATTCAAAAAGAACCTGAAGACCAACCCAAGAGCTCTTAGGCGTTTAAGAACAGCAGCCGAGAGGGCGAAGAGAACTCTGTCTTCGAGCACCGAAGCAACCATCGAAATCGATGCTCTCTACGAAGGCGTAGATTTCTACACCAAAGTCTCCAGAGCTCGCTTTGAAGAGCTTTGCGCTGATCTCTTCAGATCGACCTTGGAACCCGTCGAGAAGGCATTGGCTGATGCGAAATTGGACAAAAGGTCCATCCACGACGTCGTCCTTGTCGGAGGTTCGACCAGAATCCCCAAGGTCCAGTCTCTGCTCCAGAACTTCTTCTGTGGCAAACAGTTGAATCTTTCCATCAATCCCGATGAAGCCGTTGCCTACGGAGCCGCCGTTCAAGCGGCAATCCTCACCGGAGAAGGCGACAAGAGCTCGACTCTCCAGGATGTCCTTCTTGTCGATGTTGCACCACTTTCCCTGGGAATCGAAACTGCCGGTGGAGTCATGACCAACATCATCGATCGAAATGCTCGCATCCCTTGCAAGCAGTCTCAGATCTTCACCACCTATGCTGATAACCAACCTGCTGTGACTATCCAAGTTTACGAGGGTGAGCGAGCGATGACCAAGGACAACAATCTCCTAGGGAAATTCGAATTGAGTGGAATTGCTCCTGCGCCTCGAGGAGTGCCGAAGATTGATGTGACCTTCGATATGGATGCAAATGGAATCCTTCATGTTACTGCCAAGGACAACGCCTCGGGCCGTAGCAATGATGTCCGCATCACCAACGATAAGGGACGTCTGTCGAGGGCAGAGATTGACAGGATGCTATCAGAGGCTGAGAAGTACAAGAATCAGGATCGTGAGCAGAGAGAGAAGGTTGAAGCTCGCAATAAATTGGAAGCCTATGTCTTTTCCCTGAAATCAGCGGTCCAGGAAAGTGGATCTAATCTTTCTGAGGCTGATAAGAACCTAATCACACAGCTTTGTGAAGATACTCTCCGCTGGTTGGACAACAACACTCTGGCTGAGAAGGAAGAGTGTCAACACAAGTTGGAAGAAATCCAGAGACAGTGCGCTCCCATCATGACGAAACTTCATCAGGGAGGTGGAGGTCCAGATAGCGGAAGCCAGTTCCGACAGGGAGCGAATGGAAATTCGGGGCCAACTGTGGAAGAAGTGGATTAAATTCTAAGTTCTTACTCTTCTTGAAAGTTAGGTAGTTTTTCCATTTTGTCTTTTTTTTTTTTTATTATTTCACGAGCAAATATGTAGAGAGGATTTGTAAAAGGCCTCTAGGAATTAGAGTTGTACACAATTTTGTACAGACTTTTCAAACAATCGTTGCGAGCATTTTGGAAAGTGGATTTATGAAGAGTGATAAACTAAGAATGTTGGATGTTGAATATTGACTGAAAATACGTTTCTGTTTAAGTTCAGTATTTGAGGCTGTTTAATTTAATCTTCTGAAGACTGTATTTATTTTGTTAAGAATAAATAAGATTTTTCTATATTTTGTGTGTTCTCAATTCAACCCTGAATCTGTTAGTTGTGATTAGCTAGAAAATTAACTTAAATTTAAAAAATTCAAAATATTTTTTCTTACAGATTCAGAAGTCGAGATTAAAAATGAAAGTCGCTTTAGAGTCAACTTCATGTAAATGTGTCAGACTGCAAATGTAGAATTAATTTATAATTTTTTACAATTTTCTGAAAAAAGAGAGTTTATACTTGAATTAATTTATGACCAGTATGAAATCAAGTAAAAAATCGACCAAGAGTAAAAAAGGAAGTGCTCCATCTTCATCTCGAATCGTCAAAAGCAGCATTTTCCTTCCAACAGTTTTTTCTGGTCCCATCCCGAGTAAAATACCAGGTAAAAAGTGGCAAGAGATTATTGAAGAAGAGGACGTAGATTATTTAATTAATTCCATCAGAACAGAAATAATTCAGTCAGCGTTGGACGAAATTTATAAAAGATATCTGGAAAGAACTTCTTATTCTTTCGCTGTCCACTGTGCCCATTTAGCTTGGCTCCGATGTTTTGACGTAAATTTTATTAATTATTATTTATTTATTATTTATTAATTATAATAATTAAAATTATTTTAATTCCTCTTTTTAAACAGAAAATAAACTGAAAATAAATTTAGGGATTTTTAATTTTATTAGAATTTTTTCTATATAGATAATGAATTTGCAATATGACTCTGGAGAGACTTCATCATCGATAAAAGAATTTTGGTCCCCTGACCAAGAATGTAAATCAGTTCCAAGGGATTCCTGGACATGTCGAAATATTCCTATTCGACTTTCAGAAAAAGCTGGAATTCTTCCTTTAGAATCAAAAATTTGTAAAAACCATTCCTGTATAGAAAATGTTTTTAAATCTCCTTTGCATTGTGCTGCATCTCCTGTCCTCGAACATTTTGAAAATTGTGTTTCAGTCTCCACTCAAGACTCGATAAGAAAAAAATTAAATCATTTGAAATATTAATTCTGAAAATATTTGAAATTCACGCCAAAATGTCGATAATTTAAATTAGTCTTTAGCATGTCGCGCCATCTACAAATTCCTTGAATTAAATGTTGCACGATTACAGTTTGTAGTATCGTTGTGTTCAGCACTTGGTAAATTATCTTTTGGAAAATTTAGTAGAATCGGAGTTTTTTGTATTAAGGTTTTTGAGTTTAATCGTTAGATAGTGTCTCAAGTCTCGTTTGTGCATTCAAAGGGTTACATAATCTTTGGTAACGACAGACGGGCAATCAAGCCAGACAGGTTTTTCATTACACGTAATTGTATACACATCGCAAGAATAGTGAAGTTCTGATCGTTCTGATACAGAATCAGAAAATTATATACTTCTTACAGTAAGATATAATCATGATGATTTTTCTTTTAGGCAATTAGTTATAATGAGCGGTGATACTTTCATTAGAATACTAAAGTGTCAGACCTATAATTAGACAACAATACTCTAATTATCTTTAGGATTATGAGGTGTAAATTTTTTTTAAGTTTAATCGCTAGATTTAAATTACATTGATTAAAAAAAAATTTAATGAATTAAAATTAACCAAAGTAATTTTTAGTTTTTTTCGTTGTATTTCGCATTTGAAAAAACACGTTTCTCACAAGTGCAGATTCCTATATCTATACCCTACTTAAAATTGCTACGTGCCATTTTTTGTAACTCGTAACAATTTCTAGTTTTTCGATTGAAAAATGAATAAAATCGGTCAATTACTTAATTACGAAATGAGAAAAGTGAAGTTTAGATTTCTTGACATTGACTGGAACTTGTTTTACCGTTTAATTAAACGTAAATAAGCGAATGTTTGTCAAAGCGTGATTGCTTCGTATGAGTCAGAAAACTGAGTGCTGATTAAAAATCAGTTATTAATAACATTTTCATTAACCTCGTCAATTGAAAAACTCGCATCGTGCATCTGGAGCTAAATATTCTTTTACACTAAGTTTTATTGTTTTTAGTTTTTTGAGGTTATCTTTGTCAAACTTTCTCAAACTCTTCTAAATAATTTTATAAATTATTGTAAATAATTGTCATGGAAATTATCATTTTTTCAATTGTTACTAATAATGACATTTTTATTAATTATAATATACATAGATTAGTTAGAAAATTCTCGCTTTTTAATTTTGCAAACCACAATTATTTTTGTCTTAATGTGCTTTTTCTTTTTTTTTTGTTGCTAGAATCGTTCTGGTTACGGTTACATACCTCGTAACCTTTCATGGCTGAACAAAATTGTGTGGATCTCATTTTGCCAGCGATTGAAACTTTACTATCTTTAAAAAAAAGCAATTGCTATCTGTTATATGTATTGTAACCATTAAGGTAAACTCACGTGCTTTTATTAATTTTCCACGTTGTACCAAGAGTTTCGTTTTTATTCTCAGTGGCTTAAATTTAATTTTCAAAAGTTTCAATTTATTTTCTTAATGTTTGAAGATTAGAAAAATATCGTTTCATTAGAAATTTAAGATAAATTTAAACTCATTTTCCAAGAAGTGCGACTCTCTTTATAAATCAAGATTATATTGGATAATAAATTAATGCTAGATTCAGAGTTTCTTCTCAATAAAGTTCTGAATAAGTTGTTCTCTTAGAAGTAATGGTGATTCATCTGGACGTTGTTGGATATCCAACATTAATTTCATCTCGTTTCGCTCATTAGGTTGAGCTAGAGACGAAGTCATTTAGGAGCTGGAGAAAGCAACAGGAAGCGAGCAGAGTTGTTGTTGAGTCCCAGGGAGAATCCCCGAGCGAGATCGATCTGGCGGAAGAGCTATCGATATTCACCCGAACCATCAGCATGTCCAGGCAGGATTTTCCGGTAGTAAAACATTATCTAATAATTATCTGACCTTACGCACTTTGAAATTGCTGTCTCTATACAACCTGAAATTGCATCACAGACCATTCTTTCTCTACATTTTACGACTTAACTGTCAGTGATAATCTCAGGAGATATGAAAATATAATTTTCCACTCCACTATTCCACTTTCGTTTCCAATCATTATAATCTACCTCCCATTCCTCGCCGTTTCTTCAATTATTATTATTATTATTATTATTAATATTATTATTACTCATTGGGGGATCGTATTGATCCTCAATGAAAATAATCGTTTATAATGTTAGATGTTAATTTTGGCTTTAGGGTCAGAATAAATAATTCAATTAATTTTTAATTGAACCAAACGTTTCATCAGTGATTAATGTTTATTCTGGAAAAAAACATTTACAAAAGATTTTTTTAACAGGGACGCAGCGTACGAATGTAGTTTAAATAAGGAAATTATTTCAAATTTGGTTTAGCACAGTCTTAAATACAAGGTAATGTTTGCACAAAACTAAGAAAACTAAAAAATGTGTGTTATAATTACAATAATTGAAAAAAATAAAATTTGTAATATAATCTAAAAAAGTGTGTTGCTCTTACAATAATTCGACAAAATAATAAAATTTGTAATATAATATAAAAAAGTGTGTTATCCTTACAATAATTGGACAATATAATAAAATTTGTAATATGATACAAGGTTCTAGTACAGTCTTAATAAAAACTTTGGTAACTTTGGTACAGTTCTCAGAAATTGAAAAATGTATTGTATTGGGTGAATTTATTTGTTATAAGCAGCAATTAAAATTTATAATGCATTATAATAAAGTGGTAAATATGAGATTGTATCCAAACTTGAAATTTGACTTGTAATTAATGAGATTTTTGTTAACTAATCTTGTGGAAATTGTTAAATGCGTATGCATTCTGGCAGACTGAATGGTGGTTATTTCGTTTGAAAAATGCATGAAAACTGATGCTTTGGGATTGGTTAGTATTCTTAGGGATCGTCCATAAACTACGTAGCCTTTCGTATCTCCCTCTATGCCAAGCAACTGAGGAAGACACGAGTATACCACACTATAGCCAAAAAGGCTACGTAGTTCATGGACGATCCCTTAACGCGATATGTGAAAGAAGTTTTTTCTCCATAGAGTTTTGTAAAGGTGTTCGCACAAGAAAATACGTGTGCAATGTGCTGGAAACGGCTCACGCACGAGCCGTCCGTGCACGCACACAGAGCGCCAACCAATCACATGTGATCTGTCGTGCTGCTGCGGTGCGAGCTGGTTACGTACTGTTCACCTATGGGACCGCCGCTCTAGAAGCAGAAGTTTGTGACGTTGCCATATTGGCAACGTCGCAAACATCTGCTTCTCGAGCGGCGGTCCCATAGGTGAACGGGACGTATTTTCTTGTGCGAACACCTTTAGCGTCTGGATATGAACTGATCCTGTCCAAAAGAGAAAATTTCAGCTTGACAGTACCCTTTCCTATCCAGACATGAATTGTTTCTCTGTGAACAGGAACATTACCGTCTGCTGTTTTACCAAACTGTCAAACCAAGCTGTCTCAAGTGTTTGGCAGCATCATTTTCGCGTCTATATTTTTTAATCGTATAAACGCTGGTGTGCATTATTGATATAAAGATAAAGATATAAATAAAGATAATGATGTTTTTTTGGCAGCCGGAGTAAGAAAAATGGTTTCGCAAGGTGAGTACTATCTGTCATTTGCATGTTAACCTCAATTTTCATTGGCATTCTTGATTTTCATTCACTCACATGCATTTTTCCATCGAGAAAGCCATAGACAATCCAATCTTCGCCGAATAATCTATTGGCTCATCCAATAATGACAGCAGTGTCATGATTTCCACCAGTACCTGCGAGATCCTTTGCTCCAAATGCAGTGATAATATTCTCTCTCCGAACTATCCCCAAAGAAACGATATAAAAACATTTTTTTTTTTGTCATTCGATGGAAAAAGAATTTTAAATCATTTTGAGCGCAATAAGGAGTTGTCTGAGAATGCTTTGTCGACATTGACTCGTTTACAAAAAAATTGAGAATGCGATATAATTTTACATGAAAAAAACACGACTTTGCAAATGATGCTGCCAAACACTTTTGACAGTTTGGTAAAACAGCAGTCGGTAATATTCCAAGCCTGACCCACTCTCGTCCGGCGCGTAGTGACTCGTGGCTAGACAGGAGTGGCTGCTGTCCAGTCAGGGCTGATTACTGCCCATATCATTCCTGTCTTGGACATTACTAGGTGCGTTCCGGACACGAATGGTTCCTGTTCACAGAGCAACAATTCATGTCTGGCGAGGAAAGGGTACTGTCAAGCTGAAATTTTCTCTTTTGGACAGGATCAGTTTATGTCCAGACGCTAACCAGTAGCGTTCTTTTTTCTCAGTGCAGGTAAAAATAAAAATTGGATTGTACGAACACAAAACGTTTTCATTATCCAGACAGAACAATTTTCTCAGTGTATATTGTTACTTGTCAAAACTAGTTCAATAAATCTCAATAATACTTTTATTTTTAATTTTTTTATTACTAAAATCAAACAGTATATTTTAACGCACAAGCGTAGCAAATAGTATCCTCATTTGGTACTTGCATGATTATAATAACCGGTAGCGTGAGATAAATAGTCATATGATTGCTTCACATCATCTCATAATTCATTCACGTAATTCTTCGTCAGTCGAACGAAAACATACACTGACACTTTCAGACCATTTTTTAAATTGTTTTATTTAATCAAGGTTATATTTAAAGCCGATAAGAAGGCCAGAATTGAAAAGTATTGAAAAATTTGTGCAGCTCAGTAGTAAAAACAAGAATTATTGAACCTCTTGGTATTCCATTTTTGGCCTATTCCTTTCTATCTAGCGATAGCACTACGTTTCCTCTTAAAGTGAATCCCAATCAATCCCATAATATTCCTCTGGTAAGAGATATCCAAAAATGGCAAAATTTTTTGATTATTCTAAAAGGGGAGGTCCTGGAACTGGTTTAACTGATCCACTAAAAACATCTCAAAATTCCAAAATTTTGAATTTTCAAAATTTTTAAAAGGGCATTCAAAGGGATTGAATTCTCCTCATTTTCGGTTACTGCTGGCGGATTGAAAGTGATAGGCCAGAAATTCTGGGCTTCTTACCGGAAAGTAGTAAAAAAAGAGAGAAGACCATAGGGGTCAAGAAGACTTCAATTCTATGTAGTAAAGCTTACTAATTCTTTAGTAATTCATTTAATAAGGCTTACTAAATTACCTCAATCAAAAATTTGGTTAGTTACAGTGATAGGAACTCCTAAATTTTGAAGGGCCCGGTTACCTAAATGGTTCACCAAGGTTCTGGTTCGGAACCGGACTCTTAACAACTTAAAGGTTCCGGGTCCGAACTTGGATCCTTAAGAAATTAAAAGGTCCGGGTACATACCTGAACCCTTAAGGAATTAAAGGGTTCAATTCAGGCCTGTGGCCCTAAAGATTTTAAAAGTTACGGGTCCGGACCCGTACCCTTAAGAATTTAAAGGATCCGACCCGGACCCAGACCCTTAAGGAATCCTTGAAAATAGGATCCAAGCTAAAGGGTTCCAATCTACGATATGCAGGAATTGCACCTATTAAGAATTTAAAAGGTACATTCCGGACCTGAATCATCAAGGAACCCTTTTAAATCGGATCCGAGCTAAAAGGTTCCTATCTCTAAAAATTTGTTAAATTTAACCAAACATTTATTGAAAACAAATAAATATTTATTTTAATTAACCAAAATTTGCTTCTATCCAAAGAAATGAACCAAATATTTGTATCCATCCAAAGAAATAGTGTGTTTGAATAAAACTTTTCTCTGAGTATTAGGATCACGTGGTCACCTTGGTACATACCCTTAAAAGTATTATTATTAAGATCATCATCATTATCATGAAGATCATCCCTGCCTTGTAGCAACATGTTGAATCACTTGTGGGTCGAATACAGAAGGATCGTTCCGAGTTCTCAAAGGTCACGAATCAATCGCCCTATAACCACGTACCTCTCGATTGTGAGACGTGATTTTAGCTTAGGTGTAGTTTTACCGCAGTTTCACTGAGATCGGATGCCATTTTCTGAAATGAATTTTACTCCGTTGAAACATCGTGAAAGTGTCGATAAAGAAGAAATAAACTACAGGACAAGTGGGGTATATGGGGCAAAGTGTGACACCCGCTTTTTATTCAGCAAAAAACAATATTGACTCATAAAATACCTAATACCAGATTTCGGGTATCCCGCTTCACCCCACTGTGTCCCGCTTACTCCTGTTTTACGGTAAAAATGAAAATAAATAATAAGCCATGCGAAAAAAATGTATCTCAAAAAAATTTCAAATTCTCAATGGAAGTCAATAAACCGTGATGAGTAACGGCTAGAGATTGGAGTAGGATTGATAAATTAGTGCCTACTTGTTGGAGGAACACGGTACGGTACGAACTGAGTGCTATGTATGTACCACAATGGCATTAGAATGTGTGCACTGTGCAGCTAGTAGTCGCAGTCAGAAAAGACAATTGACTCGTACTCCACGCATTTACGTGTGTCTTTGTGTACATCATATAGTACAATGTATATCTCTAGTTGTTGCCCCCTCAACCCTTCTTTCCTCGTTCTTTACAGAGCGGAGAGTACCTCCTGACGTCATTTCCTGTCCTAAACGACAGAGAGTCGCGATCTGATCTGGACCACGACGCAACGGTTAAGGGTACTTGAATTTGTTCAGTGTTGCGCCATTCTCTTATAGCTTCAAATCCAGATCACGAGGAAGGTGAAGGTGAAGCTCAATAAGTTACCTATTCTATTTTCTTTACTATTTTATCTATTTTTTCCCCTATTGCTCTCAAAATCTCATAGAATCCCTTTATTGGAGAACTTGATTCCTTTTTCCTCTTTTCATCCCTTTTTTATTAAAAAAAATTTTAAAGAATTCCTATCCAAAGAATTAATTATAATTTTCAAAGAATTCAGAGTCAATTCTGAAGAATTCGAGGTGAATCCCGAAAAATTCCAAAGAATTCATAGTAAATTCCAAAGAATGCCAATGAATTCGTGGTAAATTCCGAAGAGTTTATTGTGAGTTCGAAAGAATTTACTGTGAATTCCGAAGAATTCCTGGTGAATTCCAAATAATTAGTGATGAATTCCAAAGAATTCACGGTGAATTTTCGAGTCATTGAGATACACATTTTTGTAAGGAGTTGGAAAAATTAAAAGTAAAATTAAATACTAATAATAATTACAAATAATAATAAAATAATAATTAAATAATTTCTCTTTTCGTGTGACTTTTCTTTTGTTTGTTTGTCCAAATTTGGTTGCATGATAATTTGATATTACTATTTTGTTAAAAATCCATTTCGAACCACATTGAATTCTCATCAGTAGCATGATTCTTTTCAGAATTTTCGATGCGTTGCTGGAGCTGAAAAATTTGTTAATGCACATGTAATGGAAGTAGGTCTAAAACGGCCTCCTTAGTGCAAATTCGATTAATATTTTAATATAATTAATTATACAGGCCGACAAAAATTAACTTTTTTTTTATACCTAAAGACTGGACTAGGTGCTAAAAACGAGTCCGATGTCCGAATTTTTCCTATGCGTCAGAATTTCGAGGTATCCTAACCTAAAAGTGAAAAATGGCCATTTTCAACCATATTTGAAAAAATATAACACGAGCAGCGATTTTTTCTCTTAAAACTGCTTACGCCGTAGTTTAGTACTCTTTTTTACCTTTCATTTCCACTTTGGATCATCCCGAACCGATGTTTTTCCGAAATATAGCACATTTAGGGCTTATACGTTAAACGACGTTGAAAATGACCGACTGGCTCCGAAATTTTTCGAAGTCCAAACCCACAATTTTTCCGGCACTGGAAAGTATGTGTATTGAATTTTTATTTTTATTGAGATGAAATTAAATTATACTTACGGGTACTGTCGTGGTCCCACAGATGATAAAATTTTGTAAATTGTTGATGGGACAAAGTTTTGACTGAAAGTATTTCATAAATTCCGAGGAAGCAGACGAAAATTTAGAAAGAGATGGTCGATAGGAGAAGCCACACTTGATAAAAGTATATTTTCTGCACCACACCGACACTTTTGACGAAATCGAAGGACAGACCCAAAATTCAAAGACTTTATTTTTTCTGATTATAATAAGAATTTGACCATTTGTTGCGGTAAACGGCGTCAAAAAGAAATCTTGGGAAGACATAATCCAGAAGAAGAGAGATTGAAAATTTGACGTCCGAATTCATTTGAAGCAGACGAAACTTGATCACACTTGAAAACAATACATTTTCACTTACAACACCGTTACTTTTGACGAAATTGGAGAGAAGGTCCAAAATTCCAAGACTTTATTCTTTCTTATTAGAATAAGAATTTGGTCATTTATTTCGGTAAACGGCGTCAAAACGAAATCCTTTGGAAATTACTTCTGGACGGAACCGCATCAATAATATGATAGCGAATTTCCCTAGATATCCTGCCGGCCACTCTTGTAACTGCACATGACTGTCAGAATTGATGGTAATATTATCGACCGCTGCAGGAAAGCTGAGCTAATAATTATTTTTCTTATTTATTTTAGCAAATTTTCTTTGCAGAAAAATGATTGATCTAAAAATACAAAAATAAGCCAGTTTTTGCGAAAAGAAATGTGGAATTCGTACGAATTATAATCTTATTATATAATATCATAATATACAATATATGTGTTCGATGCACTTTTTGGCCAATTTCGAGAAAAACTGGTTAGAAAAATTCAACGCACCTCATATGCCAATAGCGAGATTGACTTTCAGATGATCCAATGGCTCAGGCTCTGTCCGCATATTTTTTCATTTTATTTAATTATATACTTATTTGTTTAATTATTTGTATAATTTATAAAATTATGTAAATATAATTTTTTAATATATGCACATTTTTTCCACATTTCTTTTAGCAAAAGCTGGCTTATTTTTGTATTTTTAAATCAATCATTACTTCCGGAAGGAAAATTTGCTAAAATAAATAAGAAAAATAATTATCAGCTCAGCTTTCCTGCAGCAGTCGATAATATTACCATCAATTCTGACAGTCATGTGCAGTTACAAGAGTGGCAGGAAGAATATCTATACTAGGAAAATTCGCCATCATATTATTGATGCGACTCCGTCCAGAATTGATTTCCAAAGAATTTTATTTTGACGCCGTTTACCGCAATAAATGACCAAATTCGTATTCTAATAAGAAAGAATAAAGTCTTGAAATTTTGGGCCTTCTCTCAAATTTCGTCAAAAGTGATATATAGCGCCAGAATTTTTTTCAAATTTTTTTAAAAATATCTTCCAGGCTATCTTTTGAGACTGTATGGAAAGTTCCAGTAAAAAATAAAAATTTTCCTACAAGTTATAAATGCTTAAAATTGTCACAAAATAATTTCGAAATCCAGGATAACTCTAGGACACTCATTGTTTGTTGCTAATTATTATTATTAAACAAAATTTCTTCTCGGCCTTCAACCTTATGGCAATTTTTCTTTATACATTCTATAGTAGAGTAAGTATATCAGTGATTGAACGCTCTGGAGTGAATGAACACAATTTTTCAAATAAGAAAGAGCGAATATTAACCATATTATTTTAAACTTCATTAAAACCCCGGGAATTTTAAATGACCTGATCGCTAGACACCCTGAAAGTAATTTTGTGAGGAAGAACATTTAGGATTTTAAATACAAAAGTATGTGGTTACAACAATATACATTATATAAAATTAATACTTTTATTAAATAAATTTTATTACATACAAAAAATAATCAATTATAATTAATAATAATATAAATAGTTAATTAATGTAAGTAAAATATAATTATAAAAATAGTTATTTAACTCCATAACATTATAGTATCTTAATTATTATAATAGTATAACAATTTAATAATTATTATACTATTATAATAATAATTATTAAATAATTAAATGTAATAATTTACTTTATAAACATGCTAAAGTAAATATTTTTAAAATAATATTTTTAGTTTGACAATTTTTTTCCCTTTTAAGATTTGAAAATGAATAGAAGCCTTGGACTCAAGTGTCCCAGACGGTCAACCTGGAATAGAAAAAAAAGGTGTTCGGGGTGACTCTACCGCGAGCTACCATCGACACAAAAAATTTGAAGAGAGTTTATACCATAATTTCAGAGTCCGGGATTTCCATTGTTATGGTCGACATAGGCGCATCTGGCAATGGAAAATCAAGGCGGCAAGACAAGGCCAAGAAAAGTCCTTGATTTCCAAGGTCCCAAGTTATCAAGGAGACTCCAAGACAAGGATGGTCAAGGTCCTTGTCGTTACTTTCCTTGTTCCCCGACATTCCTCGCTCGACGGCATCACTATTCGAAATCATTTTGGGACAACTTTAAGCATTTATGACATGAAGGAAAATTTTTCTTTTCCGCAATGGACCTTTCCATACGATCTCAAAATATAGTCTGGAAGGCTTTAAAATTTGATTAAACTATCTAAAAACGGTTTTTAATACTTTACTAGTAAGTAAATTCGAACATGGTATTTATACTATTTGGGTAATGGTCCCTACCCATCAGTATTTTCCCCCTACATACACAAATGCACTATAATGTAGAGCTAGTTTGTTGCTTCCAGGAGAAAATTTGTGTCAGTTAAATTATAGATTATAGATCAGTTAAATTGCTCAGTTGGGGATAGCCAGTAAATTAAATGGTTAGAAATGACCTTAGAATCTTAGATGGATGTTAACCAAATTATAGATCCTTCTAAAAATATATTTCGTTAATATTTATGTTGATGTTTAATTGCTTTATTTTTCTCTGTTTGATAAATCTCAAACTAATATGAACTTCTTAATTAAACTTGTTTTTTCATATTTTATCATCAGAAAGTATTCTCAAACAGTTAAATAATAATTCTAAGTGGTATTTCAGTATTAAAATATAAAGTAACTTCCGAATTTTTTAAATTCCTTTTTGAAGAAACAAAGTTTCAAACAAATAATTATTCAAAATAATGTAATATAAAATTAGGCAAAAGAGGTCAAAGTTGCTCGCCTAAAGGAGCTCTATGAAATTATCTTGAGTCATTTTTCCCTATCTCCTGTGCCTTTTATACCACGTAGAATTCGATTCAGGGACAAATTAAACCAGTGAATCGCCTGTCGTGGGACACCCAGTAGGAACGAAGTTCCTTTCGTTAGTACAGAAGTATATTTTTCATCAAACAATTTATGTTTATTAAAAAAATATTTATGTATAGGTTATCTTTTCATAATCAAGTATATTGAATGAATAAAAAATTTCACTTCTTTTATGATAAATAAAAAGTATATTTTTCATCAAAGAATTTACGTTTATTAAAAAAAAAATATTTACTCTGCCGATGAAACGGCACTGAACAGTGCCGTTTCAGTGCTGTTTCTAAAGCGCTACCTCCACCGTAAGTTTTCTATACCTGAGATCCCCTTCAAGTGTC
>JBAGKK010486476.1:0-16316 GCA_037177015.1 Euceroptres primus
TCAAAATACATAAAAAACACTTGTCAAAGCCCATCTAAATTAAAAAGGTAGCGGGGACCCCCTTGGCGCCTAGACTAAAAATTGACATTTATCTTAAGTGTTCATTCACTGATATACCTACCCTATTTGTTTTAAGTAAGCAAAGGTATAATATATTTGATTTAAACAAAGGACTTATTAACTGACAAAAAAGTTTCATCCCTCCAACACATGTGAAAGTCACTCTTTCTTCAACCTAATTTCGATGCCCAAATTTTTAAACATTAATCAGACAACAACACTTAGAAATGTTCATAAATTTCCGAAAGTTTTAAGTTATGAAGGCATCAGAAATTTTTATGAAATTTAAGACACTTTTCAGAAACCATATCTGAAAGTTACCAAAATTTAATTGCATTTTCAAGAATTTTTCTTTTATTTCAGTTACTGAAAATTTAGTTAAATTTTCACTGAATGAGTCATTTTTAACTGATTCAGATTTAGAGAGTAGAATTGCCTATTTTAAAAATTTGAGATGTGACAAGCGTGTGAGTATCTTTAATCTGTGCCTAAAGAACTGGCATTTACATGTACCTGAAGTTTTGAACGTTAAAATGAACGAACTTTTTTCTTAACTCAAATTTATCTTTAAATATCGTTCAATCTACAAAATAAAGAGAAATATCATGAGCGTCTTTATTATTGCATTAGTTTCTATATTATTAAACCAATATTTTAGAAAAAATTTGAGTTTAAAATGAAATCAAATAAAAATTTCGCTCATTTGAACGTTCAGAACTTCAAGTTCTGAAAGTTCAAGTTGTAAATGCACATGCATTTACAACAGTATAAATAATAGTTTGCAACATATTTTTTGCAGTGAAAACAATTTGACTCTTTTCCATTGATATTTTTTGCCCTGGAACTTTGTATGTTACATGTTGTAAATCTGCTGCTTCTCATTTAAACTCATTACTCTCTTAATTTACCGCCTTTTTTCCGCTCTGTGTATAATGAAAACAGCTTATTGCATGTCTCTTCATAAAAACACACATCTCAATTTGTAAATGCAGAAAAAAAGTACCAGGAAGTGTTGCTCTCCTGTACATCTTGAAGACAAACAAGTCTCGCACACTGGAGAATCGAGATGTTGAATCCATGATAATCGCGATAATTCCTGATTATTATGATACGTCAATGATTATGACGACGATAACGACAAAGACAATGATGTTCTACGCCCATCGTGTTCATGTTGTATATCCAGCCACAACGAAATGCAAGATAATCGGTTGACCCCAATTACACGATAGTTATCGCGGAACAAGAGACAGCAGCTGCAATGCCGATAAATGTTAATGAACGCGAGCGTATAATAATATTATCGCAACAATAAATGTGGCGTGGCTCAAATAAGGCCAGTAATGCTTCTCCCATGCGTTCCTTATTGGCTTTCCGTTAAGTTTCTTGCAATTTCATGCGTCCCGTCGTCATGCCTGGTTTGCGCTTATTAAAATCTAATCTGCCCGACGTAATTAAACTGCCGAGACAACAATAAGTCGGAAGCTGAATGCAGCCGCAACAACATACCATAAAAGGAAATCTGTGTCGATTTCGATAAAGTTTTAGATTTCATGTTAATCGTTTGGAACTTGACGTTAATCGGAAATATTTGTTTGTCTCTTTTTTTTTTGACCCGATTAACAATGTGCACATGTACAGTTAGGGGCTGATCATGGGAAAAGTTTCTATGCTGATACCAGTAACTAAATGTGTTCTGCGTAATTAAGATATGTTATTTGCATTGTTTATTGTTCGCTATTTGAAATGTATATGGAATTTTAAATCTATTCATCAAGAGGAAGTGAATAACATGTTTCACGCAAGTTTTGAAGGCTCGCCATTTGAGTTGCCCGCTAACGCAACGGATCACGCAGCAATTTTCTCCGCCTCCTGCGTCTAATCATACATTTGCGCCTAGCAATTATAACAGGATTTTATCTCTCTAAGCACATGGATTAAAAATCGCTAATACCTCTCGGGAGGCCGACGCTTTCAAAGTCATAATGTGCCATTTTTCATCGCAGGTTTTAATTACACACTTCTTCTTAAATGAGAGAAAAATGCAGAAAAAAAGGATTATTTATTCAAGTCAAATCGAGAGGTAGTATCTCGCTCTTTGATCTTATGAACACTTGAAGTCTATTTGCAAACCGAGGCGGCACTCGATTTATTATACGATACAGATGATCTGAGAAAAATGTGTGATTTACAATAATCTTAGTCATGAGCTTCACCAATTTTTCGTTCGTGGGCAGTTATCGTTTTTCAGTTGGCGAAATTCATTTGCAATAAAGCGCGAGGTGTACCAGCCTCGCGTTGTACCTTTCATCGAGAACGAGCAGCGAACTCGTTGAGACTCCTTTCGAGATGTTGGGATTGGATCGAGATTCGATCGGATTAGTCTGTTTGCTCATCTACTGCTACGTCAGGTCTTCCAATCTCATCCCCATCCTTTTCTTCTTCTACTATTGCTCCTTTTTCTTTTTTCTCCTTCGTCTACCTACGCCCGATATTAATACTGATACGTGCCTCCCCATTAGCATACTTGGAACGTATGCCATGTGTGCATCAACATTGCTGGACTTTAATCTACCGCACTTACGTAACTGTGGACGAGTGCAGCAGAGAGATAGTGAACGAGGAAGTCAAAGGGATTTTACTAATGGAGACACGCCACCAAGAAAGTATAGTGAGATAAGATGGTCCTTTATAGCTGTAGTAATGCTTCAATCTTCAACACTCAAAATCATAATCTTATACAATGTGCATATGCATTAACCAAGTAGGCGTGATATCTCCGCGATAAAGTCAAAAGTAAATTGCGAGCTGACCACCCGTTAACTGCATGCTGTCAACAGAAATTTAATCCTTTCGCTTTGAGACTCAAGTGCGACAGTAGTTTGAACTTCATCGTTCTCTTTTTGGGCCTCGTTAAGTCGTTCGGTAACTGAATGGATGAGACATGGTTTATAATGTGAGAAAGGCATAATTGATTCTCGTCTGTCATAAAAATTATTTAATTGCACTTTTAGAAGTTTAATGTTAACTCTTTATACGAACCGTTTGTTCGAGTTTTGAAAGATCTTATACAATATGAAATCCATTTAAGGCAATGTTCGATTTACTTTTATCCCCTCTTGTCTCGTCTTCATTTCGATGAAACGCTTGCGGTCCGTTCATTGCGCATCGTTTTACAGCACGAGGAAGTCCACAGAGGGAATATTTAAGATCGTGAACTCGTCGTCGTAAAGTCGAAGGAGCGAGAAAGAATAGAGACAGAGAACTCCTTAATTGGTCCTCCTCGCCAATAAATACCCCATTACGACCCGTCTTTAATTTCGACTGAAGCAGTCGCAATGGCCGCTTCATCTCTGATCTCGATCCCTGGCATTCAGCAATAAGTATAATAACATATAAAATAACTCGTTCGCTTTAAATTGACGTGTCCCTTATGCGTCTTATTCTGCCTCTTCCAGACTGATTTCACCTCCAAAAATTATTGAGAATGTCATTTCATATGTAGGTATCTTTATAATAGGCACCACGGATAAAATTTGTCAGTATGTAAGACACTTTAAAAATTTATGACGCCTGGATGTATGTAAGACACTTTAGAAACGAACTCACTCTTCAGTATCGTTTTTTATTCATAACAATTTTTTTAAACGCAAATAAGTCTTTCATGTATAAAATGTTACTAAGATTATGAATAACGTAAAAAGTCAATGGTTACATTTACTTCTAATTATTCTTGAAACTTTAATGACAAACAATTGAAAGAAACGTTTTAATTTGGCAAATCAAAAGTACAAGCAACTCACCAAAAAACACAGAAAATTTGTTGGTCACGTTTTTTAAAAAAATGGTCACTTTTTCAACTTTTTTCAATCCCGACTGTCCCTGGCTTTTGGGATATGGAGTTGAACTTATCGAAGTTGAACTGCAGTTAATAGATACGAATTAATTAGAAGCAAGTTTAATGAAACAAGGACATAAAGAACGAATTTCCGGTTAGGGGTATGAATAATGGTTGAGAGATGACTGTCAGGAAGGCAACGGGGTATGACTTGTTAGTTGGGTGTAAAGCCACTGCCTTGTCCAGATAGGGAAGGTACCGCTACCGAGAGTTGGGCGCCGCCATTATCCAACTATTCAACCTGTTCAACCCGCAATCAGACTCACGCGACCGGGTTCAAACGGTCTAAACTAGACCGGCCTAACAACTGGTTAATGGTCACCGTAAAGTCCGCACACTCTGCAACTAGTAAGCTCTACAGTTATCTGAACATTACTTTTATGGTTCATGAGAACACGATATGGAATGGGTTTCAACTTCATCTTCATTCGGAAACTCAACCAAGGAAGTTTGACCAAATAACTCACTGATTCACTGCATCAATAATCTCACAGAAATCCCAGAAACAAGAACTTTTGCATCACTGAATGGACTCAAGTGCTCGTTAGAAAAGCTCTGCAGTGGATTTCGTTAACCGGGATTAGGTACAGTATCAATACCTACCGTCAATTGTTCAACAAGTAAACTGCTACGACTTAAATCTATTTCGTCAAGCTCTTGAACTACCTTCACTCCTCGAGATCGACATTAAAGCGCAAAGTGATTTTTCGTTCCGCATTTTGCGCACTCCTTTCCAAAATCTGGACATTGACGAGGCCCATGTCATTTAGCGCATCTTCGACACTTGAATTTGTCTTGTCCCCCGTCACCTTGAACTTTTGTTAGCATTCCTTACATCACGGAATTCCTTCTTTTTCTGCACGGTTTCCACAATTTTTTCTTCCTGTAAAGTTTTAACTTGAGACTTTGACCCTTCTGCAGCCCGGCAATGGTTAACAGCTTTTTTCAAATCTAGATCATCTACCCGAAGTAACCTTTCTTGGACAATAGCATCATTTATGCCCATAACAGTATTATCTCTGATTATTTGATCATGTAATTCCCCAAAATCACATTTCTCAGCCAATTTCTTTACATCTGTTAGAAAGTGTTCGAACTGTCCTCCATCCTTTCGATCTCTCTTATAAAACAGATATCGTTTGTAGACTATATTTTTCTTTGATGTGCAGTACGTCTCGAAAGCGTTCAGGACTGTATCAAGTTTCTTCTTAACAGTCTCCGTAAGTGAAAATGTATTAAAAAGTTCTACCACGTCTTCACCAATCAAATTAAGTAGCATCGCCACTTTTATATCCTCGTCTTGTGATAATTGAGTTCCAGTGGCCTTTATGAAAATTAAATAACCTTGTTTGAATTTTTTCCAGTTTTTACTTAGATTACCTTCTAAGCTTAAACTTTTTGGTGGTTTGAGCAGTCCTGTAGCTGAATCCATTTTTCTTTGTTCTCTGCAGCCACGTATATTGTATACTATCACTGATTTCAACCGAGCACTTTTCTTTCACCTTGAGATTGAGAGTATTTTTATTTCGCAAAGCTCGACGACTGCGCCATGTAATATTTACATAAATAATCACTCAATTGATATAAACATCTTTATTAACAACTACGTAAATCCTGGTACAAGGTTACAATGCTGTCTTCACGACCTGCTCCCAAGACTGATCTAACCTAACCTGCGTATATCCAACTACAAATGCTACCAACTTAACTTACAACTATTACACCTGAGTTAATAAAAGAAATAATGTATAACTACAGCCATTCCTCACAGGCTTTACTATAATGAATCTTGGTTATTCAAGAAATTTGTGAACCTTGTTTTTCACTTTAAATAACGAGAATGTTGACATTCAGTGCTTTCATCCTAGATTCTATTAGAAATCCGCCTATTTTAACCGTAGTTTATCGCATAAGTCGACATAATCCCTGGAGAATGAATTCCACTGGCTATTTCCGGGAGTAACCTCTGATTCAAAGCATCGACATGCAAAATCCGTTCGATGAAACTGCTTATCTGGCCTGGCTGAGGCATAACTCGGCTTGTGACATTTCAAAAGACTAGACCGCGTTAACGGTTGCGAGTCGGTGATCTTACCGTAAGTCTTACTGCCTCATGCGATTAAGATAAGGCGTTGCGTTGCATACGTGTGTCCTTAAAACTCTCAGCTGCGACTTTGAGAACCGCGCGTGCTGCCTTCGTTAGATTCTAAGTTGGATCCCTAAGCCACACCCTTAAGAACCTGTTCAAGCTGCCGGACAAGGTCGATTCCACATGTTTGATCAACAGATAAAGAGTGCATTTTCATGGATTGGTTAAGAAGTGGCTTAAAGAAGTGGCTTTAAGAAGTTAGTTTGCACGATGAAGATAGCTCAACTGCAACAAGGAACGAGTCAAGAATTGCTAAGAATGAGCAAGCTTAGAAGGGCAGAAAACACGATCTAAGAATTAGATGAAGGAGTTTACACAGGTGCCACGTGTAAACGCACCAGGATGGGATTCTCAGTCGTGAGATACAGTCGCGTCGCTTGCTCGATGCCCCTCAGGGTGCCATAAAGCGGCGCACGTGATTCGTGCCTCTGTCGCAGGTTCAAATACGACTAACCTCCTACTTATGTTTATACCTTCGCGTTGTAGCTCACCAAGTCCATTCGCTAGACAAAATAGGAAATTGCGAGATTTGCTCTTAAGATAGGAGTTAGACACCAACACCTGCTCGAGAACACATGGCAGTTACAACTTAAGCAACGGCAATTTGTGACTGTCATTTTTCACGAGCTGGAATTTATTGTTACGAAAATGAATTGTCATGTTGAATAGCTTGGTAGTAATTTGTTAACGCCTTGGAGACTACTTTTGGTACAAAACTTTTTTTTCGTTCAAAATAGACTAGTTCACGATGAATAGGAATCTAATTTGCTCCCTTTTACATTACCGGCGAGAATTATGAAACCACCTGTTTTTTAGTAGTTGCATAAAATCAGATAATTTTGATTATACATAAAGTAAACATTTTTTTCAAATTTGCACGAAAAGTGTCAAAATTCTGCAATAAAATACCCCAAGATGAAGTATTTTTTGTGAATTCCTTAAGAAGATATTTCCAAAAAAATCCAAATTTCAAAGTTTCCTTAAATTTTGAATAGCTCCTGAAATAGTGGACATTTTTAAGAGTTCTTGAGCTCATTTCAAAGGTAAAATGACCTAGACTCTATCTAGGTATAAAAACCAGACATTCTACTAAAATTTCCCTGGATTTTACCAAAGTCTAAACTGAAAACAAGAAAGTCGTAAAAATTAAAAAATTCTTACACTCAAAAAAAGGATTTTAACAAATTCTGAAAGTGATAAAAATCAATAGTTAACTAAATTTTCTTACAAGATGCAGTATAATTATTTTTAATATTTCTTTTATAAATGATTTTAAAATTTCGAATTTTTACGATCTTTTTGTTTCAATTTTAGACTTTGGTAAAATCCATGGGAAAAATACTCGAATAAACTTAAAACAATAGTCATATTCTAGGTTAACTTATCTTTAAAATGAGCCCAAGAACACTTAAAAATATCCATTATATCAGAAGTTATTCAAAATTTTTAAAAATGTTGAAATTTATACTTTTTTGCAATATCATCTGAAAAAAATGGGCAAAAATACTTCAACTCGGGGTCATTGAACGTAAAATTTTGATATCTTTCAGGCTGTTTTTAGAAAAAAAAATTTAATTTTTGTATTATCATAATTATTTATTCAAAAATAGTTATTTGGATATTTGTGTTTTTTCCTTCGCTTTAGGAAATAGTCGTAATTTTCATTCAATTTCAATTTTATCAATATAGCTCATTTTGCTCTTTTAAAGGATTCTTTACAATTCTCTTTTGTACGTTGTTATTAAAATTGGTTATTTCGCATATTATTCAAATCGCAAGATGAAACTCCGCATAATTTCTAAATAAAATAATTTTAGTAGAAGCGTACCAAATAGAACTGTAAAAGATCTTTTGAGGAACAAAATAATTTGTTGAGAATTGAAATTGAATTAAGATTATGACTTTTGTCCAAGACGAAGGAAAAAAGCAAATATCCAAATAACTATTTTTAAGTCAATAATTATGACTCAAACTATTCTGTCTAAAGTATCCCTAAGTTTATTTTTCAAAATTCGTTAAAAGTAATTTTGGATTTATTCTCCTTTATTTTATAAATTAACATAAAGATTTTGAGGTTGACTGTACGGGAAAGTCGTAAAAATTTAAAAAAATTCTTTACATCGTGAATTCTGGTATCAGTGAAAAAAATACCTGCAAGAATCCTTGCAAACAAAAAACTTATCGTAATTGGTCTATATAATTACTTCATATTACAATATTTGATGAACGTGAGAGTTTTCCAAGTTGAGTGACCAGCAGCTTAAGTAAACACATCATCTGAACTTTTTAACTGGGATATTTATGTCGACTATTATCACAATTATCCCAAAATCTTTTATCTTTTTAATGATCATGTTAAAGAGTATTTTCATTCTGTATGGTCGGCGCCATGTCGACTCGATTAGTCCAATCGTGGAGCGCGGTCCAGCCGAGGGCTGAGCGTCACAGCCGAAACTCATTTAAAAAATTCCTGAGGGAGAAGTATGTAATTATCTGGGAATAATGGACACCCTAGGCGGCCCGGGTAACTTTGGTCCATCAGATTCTGCCCATAGTAAAAATTCTGCCGGAGATTTATTGTCCACTGATGGCAAGCGACTTTTGAATTATGATTTTTTTCTTCTTAGCTCTCCTCCATCATTTTGGCAATCTCGTTAGGTCCGATTTAACAAAATGGTCTCATGAATTAGACACAAGTCGACGCCTTTTCGTTTCGCAACGAGATATTAATGTCTTAAGCAGACTCAACCCTCGCATTTTAAACCCTAGGCTTGCAGAAAGTGTTTCAGAAGCCCAGAGAATTTAACGTTTAACAAAATAACCCATTAGCGTCAATTTTCTCTGGCATAAAATACTTTGAAATACGAGTTTGCTTTGTTGGATTACCAGACTTACACAATTCTGTCGAACATAACCTGAATAGGTACAGGTCTCACCGTTAGGATTGGTTAGGGTCTGTTTACTTCATGCCAGAATGATGGTTGTATATCACGCAAGATTACGGAAACATATTTTTGTAATCTGATTCTTATTTCTTTGCTTCAGATGTGGTGAATGATAGAAAATTTCTAATTAAACTTAATAAATTATTAGGATTGCGATACGACTTTCTTTGTATTCAGACATTGATAGAAATGCATATCATGCTGCTTTTATTCAATAAGAATTACTATTAATCATTTCTAAGTGATGTACAATGGTCATAGTCATTCATTACAATGCAGCTTGGTTAGTTAATTAAAAAACTAGATAGTTCTATAGATTCACTTAAGTATTAATTAAACAGAAAGAGCTAGAAGAAGGAGCTAATGATTGCAAAGGAACTTATGAACAACTGATCTCTCCTGCATCTCAGATCTCAGGTTTGCTCTACAACTTAATCTGTTTGACCTTGTTACTTTGAAAATCAGGCCTTGGGGAAAAAAGTCCGAGATGCGATAAGTTATCGATTGGGCGAGGGTACAAGATCATTTGTCTAGCTGGACCGAATGTCAGCCTCGCTGGTGGTATACTTGGAAGATCTTGACGAATCGCGTTCGATGGTAGTTAGCAACACGAAGCTGGATTCGTATCAGTGACGTGCAAATCGATCTCCGGACGCGACCTTCGGCACGAAACAGGCGTTTCTTCTTCTTTGCATCAGGAGCCTCTAGCACCACTCGGTAGATACCTACACCTAATCTCGTACCTGTTTCTTGCTAGAGGTGGCATCTTTCCCTCCTTGCCACTTCATCTCGTTCTCTACTCACGATGATTCCTCGTTCTCGTTCGCTCCTTCCAACTCCCTCTCCTGCATCCAACTCTTCTTCCTTTTGAGACATGATGATCATGCTTTTGAGAACCGGCCTGCAGTCTCTCGCTTTTATTTGGGCGGAGTCCAGTCTTCCTCTGTGGGCCAGATGCAGCACGAATGCAGTTGGGGACCCTCGACCCGCGTCCCATCTTCTTCTTTGCCCGGGGTCCCAAACGAGTTTTAAATTGCTTCAAGCCCAAGGATTTGAATACGAAAACATGCGAAGATACAAAACGAGACGATTAAGCGCAGCTGATCATGTTCCGGTGTACGTTTTCAGAGTCAAACATTCCTTAAGACAGATGATAAACAAGAATCTTATCGGCGAGATTTCTGCAATCTGTTCAAAAAAGATTTCTGAAATCAAAGTTTCTTTGTTATTGACGAGAGAGAAGAAAAGCAATTTCTTTTCTTGGGAGCCTTTAGGCTAGACCAGAAGAAGGGGATGAGACTTGGGCCAGAAATTATGCGGCAGGTGCTCGAACGCAATTTGTGTTCAGCAAGGAATAACCAGCTTTAATCTGAATTATGATCTTACGTATGCATAAGCGAACATGGGTTTTGCCGATGAGCGAGTTTTATGAACTGCCACCATTTTATCGTATGTTCTATCCCCGGAAGTTAGAAGATGATGATCAAAGTATTGTAGCTCGCTTCGAGTATCATTAAACACTTTTACAAGATGCAACACGTACGGAAAAGGTGCAGGAATTTATCATCATCAGAATTTATCGTCTTCATCGAAGCAGAGAGCCACTGTTGCATTTCATAATGATCTGACGGTCAATATTGAAAGGTTTGATTTGCTTAAGTCGTTTCAGTGAGCATTCAGACAAGAGCTGCTTAAAACTAACACCTAGGAGTTTTATTGGGTGTTAAGTGATCATCGCTTTGATGGATCCGCACTTTTTTTAATCATTGTTCAGATATATACTGTGACCTTAATCAGATCGAATTCAATTTGTAAATTGCTAGAACAATTCCCTCACAACAGGAGCCTAGATAATGATGAAAGAAATCCTGTGAAGAGGTTTCTATTCCTTGATGTGTAGCAGACATTTCTAAATCAGATATGGAAATGGAGTTAGATTCTGATATAGGTCGTGACCCTCATCTCGAAAATTTGACAACAAGGAGGCTGAGAGGCGTCTATACAACCTCCAAATCTGACCATCTGGTTTGCACACGTGTGTGCTTTTACGATTCCTTCTTCGGAGGCTTGTCGGAAAGGATATGTGTTACATTTATTATACAATAAAATGGACAGCCGTCTAAGGGGAATGGACCACGTCATTTCGCAAGTAGAGTTCTGACACTTGAGAATCAGAACGTCTTGTTCGAAAGAAGAAAAATGTAAGCTTCTTAGGGCTTTCAGACTGTGGAACCTTAGTTTGTTCTCGGCTGCAATCACCATGTGACGTGAATGGCATAACCTTTGACTTTCTCGCTTCCCATTGCTACCAGACAGAAAGCCCGTGGGAGCTGGGGTACCTCGTGGTAAAATTAGTTACCCTTTGTGCCTTCCATTCGCAATTGCCCGTCAGAAAATTCAGTTTGCCTTGCCCTCGCTAAATGGCCCCGCATTTCAATTCAACCTCGTTGGTCCTTTCACGAAACAAGCGTACATTACGCTGCAATAAATCATGCACGATGAAACGAAAGATGCTGAATGAAGCAAAAGATTCAGAATGAAAGAAAAAAAATTGCTCTTTAGAGGAACGAGTTATGAATTGCGCTGCCAAAAGATGTTGTCTGATCTTCAAACCGATTACGAGCCATAATATTGGAACATTTTTTGACGCCTTTGTTACCTTACTTTGGACTATTATCATGACTGCTCCTGACTAGGTGAAAATTTTCAAATGACTTTGCATTAGTGAAGCGATGCTCTATAGTCTATCTTCTAGGCAGCACAACTGTCTAATGTTGACGGACAAGATCGAATTGAGAAACCGAACACAATATATGTCTCGTGACACAGCATGATTATTATTATAAGCATTTAGCAATATCGGTTCGAGATTGACACTTGCGACAAACTCTTATGACTTTGTTAGTACCGGCAGTCAAATCCCGCTGCACGATTGATCTTTGCCTACCAGAGGACGTTCATAGTGCACGATATCTGCCGAGACTATTATTATATATTCGACTTAGTCCACAACGAATCATGCTCGTTTCTCTGCAGCGTGACTAAACTTCCTTTCCGTAAGACCTTGACCTTAGTACAGGCAACCGTGATACAATCGACACTGTCGTCGAACGCATTCGTTACTACCTTATCGTTTGTCGTAAAGTCGGCCTGCTTTTTGTCTATAGCTACAAATACGACCCATATGAAATCTAGAGCACTGCTATTGGTACTTTTTTCCCTGGAACAAAACACAAATCACGATAGCAGTCGCATTGTTACTGATTGCCCCCGGCTAGCAATAATTTTTCATGGTTGGCGCATAAGTGGCGCTAAAATATCCCGATGAGTTTTACGCTATACCGACTCCTTGGCAAAGGCCTGTCAAGGAATGATCAACCGGTTAGAATTCTTCCGGCTCATCTCTCCTTTAATTGTATCTCATTAGGATCAGAACTTTGCATATGACTCGTTTCGTCTCTATTGCCGTTTCTACCTAATCGTGACATGGCAGTTGTGCCGACGTGCCTCTTTATCGATACATGATGCAAATCCGCATGGAAAAGCGTAATTTTAATGCCGATTCTCGTACTCACCGGTACAACATTGTTCTGCTCGGTCAGCACCTAGTAAGGTCACAGGCTCTCAGATCCTATCGTATCGAATTGTTGCGCTATCAGATCACAACAGACATTACATTACTTCACATGTACATGTGTTTCATATGAGATACCGTGAGCACGATCTTTCTGGTTATGTATAATTGTATATCCTAGTTTACTTCCCGTTCATCCTTACTTCCTCTTCAGAGGAAAATGTATGCAGGGAATGAAACGAAATATTTCACATTTCAGGCATATTAAAGCAGTGTGGTTTGTAAAAATGGTTGAACAATTCAAAGGGAGTTAAATATAATGATTTCAATGTAAGGATTTTTGAAAAAAGACGCGACTAAAAGACATGATATTGTCGAAACTAGAGAAAATTTTAGGCAATTGCAGTTTACAACGTTCCTGGAATAACGGAACTTTTTTGCACTTGTTTCACAAACTCTCGTAACCAAAAATCTGCGTATTCCGTAACCTAATTCCAAGACCAACAGTTCTTCAATCTCCCTTTATCACCTACAGTTTCCTAAATTCAATTAAATATGCTTTAAATTCTATGTATGAAACTTTATCGTAAAATTTAGGATCTTTAGCTGAAAATTAATCGGGAGTATGTACTTAACTTCGAATTTTGTGTGATGTGAAACAACTCGAGTTCGTTGTGGTATTCCCGGATTACATGGTGTCCCTTACCGTCATCGAGTGGTCTTGCTTCCTTCGACTTGGTGCATGGGCAACCGGCCTCGTCTGTCAGACTTCATTAAGGATCGACCAACAAGGCCCGGTGCATCTGCCTGCGAGCAAGATCGCGAATCTGCGATTTGCTTTGGAAGAGAGAATAGGGTGCTAGTCATTCGTAGGGACGACCACTTTCAATCTCAAACTCCGCCGAGTGTCCTTTGAAGCATCTCAACGTCGTGTCGTTACATTATCTTTCGAATCATCTTTGCCTTAGTCGTTTCTGATCCTTTGTTCAAAATCCATCTATGTGATTAAATTGACTTTCTCCCGATCATTTTCAAAATTTTGGCACTTGAAAATAGCTATTGGCAATTGGTATTGTTCAATGAATTTCTGATCAACATAAAAAAGTCAGATTTCTTCAGAAAAAAAAGAATAAATAAATACCGTGGAGAGACATTGATGATGATTTCCTAGAATTCTGGTTGTGCTTGGCTGAGATTCTTTGCCACTGAAAAATTCACAGTCTTTCTGTGATTCTCAAGACAGCGACCAGCGAAAGTGCCCTATAGGTGGAAGTATTTACGGTCCCTGCGAAACAATGCTCACGCACATGCATGGTTGTTTGGTTCTCTGAATGTTTGCCTTACAGTTGCCAAGTATGGCAAATAACTAGTGAGCTTAGAATTCTTTTTTTTTTTCCTTACAGAAAATTGTTCTCCAGTTAATTTCTTTTATCTGCTTCAATATCTATTTTCTAATGCAAGATATTTCCCGTTAGAATTTATCGCAGAAAAAAGCGTTGGGAGCAGATTTCATTGCTAATTGTCTGTGAGCGGCGCTCCTCAGGGTATTAGTATTCCCACTCATTTTCCTCCATTTGCCTTCTAGACTCTATTTTCTAGTCTCCTTCACTGCTGTGATTTTCTGCCTCCTTTATCCGTCTCCTTGGCAAGCAGTCCTAGAAACTGGCGCCTTTCCTAGACCAAGAATGCAATTGTGGTATAGACTCCTTATTATTATAAATTTGCTTGGTTCATTCGCGTAAAAGTTTGAATTCCTATTCCATCACGCGGCCAGCAGAACAAATGGTAATAGGCTTTGGCGCTTGGTTGGTTAGCTGGTTCATTGGTCGGATGGTTAGCTAGCTAGCTACTTGGTTCGATGGTTGGTGTGTTGGATAATAGCCTCCTGTTCTCTACCCGCCATCGTTCCTCTTCCCGCGGTATTCCGACTGCATGAGACTCCGGTATCTTCTCCTTGGAAGTGGAACGACATCCAGAGGATTCCCCGCGATTTAACGAGGCTTCGGCTCAAGATGGATAAGTCGAAAGCAAAGAAACAGGAAGACAGAATTGTCTTCTCTCCAAAACTTTCTACCGATTAGCTATTTAAATAAAAAACTATGTCCATCTGAAAAAATGTCTAACGCAATCGGTTAAGATTGTAAAAATTCTGATTACAAACTTCACAGTCTTTCCCTGCCATTCCTCTATTTTTGACCTTTTTTAAAGACTTCTCCTTTTTACCTCTTTTCTTAAGAAATTTCTCCTTTCTTCTCGTTTTTCCCCCTTAAATGCGGACTGAATTAATAAAACCCAATAAGATTTAACTTCACGTCGTGATTTTGAACATAACACTGTCACTGCTTGTTGAAGGACAGCGCGTTAATTTTTGATAAGTTTCTGTTAAACTAACAGATGGTTAGTAAATTTAATAAATATATCTGTTAAACATATTAACAGAAATTTCTGTTAGGTTAACAGTTTTTAAGAAAAAATCAGAATTCTATTAATCTAATAGAAATTTCTGTTAATTCTACAGATATATAATTTTAGAAAATATAAAATAGAGTTTTTAAAGTATATTTTAATTTTTGGTCATTTTTCGCTTTGCATAATAACTTGGTACAAATTAACTTACTTATGAAAGCAGTTATGACATTTTATGTGAAGAAATGTAATATCATTTTTATAAGATTGGTGGTATAAAATTTTTATAAAATTGGTGCACTGAATGGAACATTTAATATAGAGCTGAATAAACTTTAATATAGCATTTCTGATAAAAGGATTGTTTTTCTTTTTACCTTACGCGAAAACGTAAAGGTAAGAATGTATTTAATATAATTCATTCCCCTATTTTTGTCAAAAAATTACCCTATTTTCCCTTTTTTGAGGACATTTTACGCTGTGAAGTCTATGATTAGCATAAGTCCATTCTTTTCTTGTCGCAACGATTTGAAACGACAGAAGCAGACATATAAGTAGCCATAAAACGTCGAGATGAAATACTTGACGTTACGTTAACAGGATTCCTTCATCTAAGAACGAGCTGGAGAATCTCCTACTGACGATGGTGACTAATTGTGAACATGCTGCAATCTCCGTCGATGTCAGGAGCTACAACTTGTCAATCAATCGGTATTTAAACGGCAGGAACGACCTTGCTGATTTTTAGTGAATGCTTGATAATTCTCAGAAGACTAGCCATGTAACGACCGCTTTTTGCAAGATCCTGAACATTCGTCCTTGTCATCGTTTTATCCGTTCGTGTTAACGGTACGCAAGCAAGAGATCCTAATCGTCTTTATCATCGTTCTACCGATTCAAACTAATCAACCGGTTCATGTGCGAGAATTTACCACAACCCGAGTTGGACGTCCTCTCATCGATATTACCACTTTCCTCTCGTCAGGCGTCTTCAGATTCATCCAAGCTTAGAATCCAGGCCAGCCCGTTATCCTGATAATTCTTGTTCATACGTGCTTATCATTGTCACTTACAGTCAAGTTAATTGAACGACATTTTACTCAGTACAGTGTTAAACATGTACCTTATTCAATTCTGAGACATACACGGAGAAAAATGGAAATCGTCGGTTTGGTAAAGATTACACGAATGATGTACAGATAACTTTTGTTTTAGAAAAGAGTGCAAGAATACGGGAATCATTTCTAAATAAATCAGTAATGTTTCCAAATATTAATGTCTCCT
>JBAGKK010486486.1:0-16316 GCA_037177015.1 Euceroptres primus
GACAAATTTTGCTGAATTTAAGTTAATTTAATTTTAAGGTGTAATAATTTTAAGCATTCGTTTTTACTGTGCACCTTTCGTTCCTTCTAAAAACAGTGGAATAATTATGAGGAAAGGGGCTCAGTGTTAACATTTATTGCTTAAAAAATAATATTGTGTTTTACTTATAAATAATGAATACTTACCTATTTTCAATTAATTTAAGAGACAAAAGTGCTGAAAAAGTGAAAACTTAATTTTTAATAACATTTATTTGTTTATAAGTATGTTTCATTACTCATGAAAAGTGACGAATAAACCATTTTGAATTAATTTCTGTGAAAAAACGAATGAAAAAATGTAAAAATTGAAAAATTAATTTGTAAAAAAATTAATTAATTTCAATAATTATTAGTTTATTTATAAGAAATGTTTAATTGATGATTAGTAATCATTCAGTTACAAAATTCTAGCTAAAGCAGTTTTTTGAAAATAGAACTTAAAAATTGTACAAAGTGGCAGATTTTTACGTCCACTTTAAATACAATGTTTTACTCATTATTTCATTTAAAGAAAATTATAGAGCATTGAAGTTAAAACTTTTGAGTATTCGTAATCATTTTGTCATCGCCAAATATATTTTGAATATATAATTTTTCAGTTTAAAGAGTTTTAAATATGCTTAGAAAACTTCATTTTTACTACACCCTAGCACCTTTAAATTCTATTTTCATACGGGATGAAGTAAAAATAATTGGCACATTAAGATGCTGTAGATATAAAGAGAAACTTCATAAAACCCTGTAATTAAAACAATTATTTCTTTACACATAAGCGAATAATCTTCCAGGGACATGATATTGCCAACTTTTTGATTTTCACTCAGATGATGATTACAATGACAACTTACTTTCACGTTTAATAATATTTTTCAGAATGGCAGAGGGACGATTGGATGTAGTTATATTCGGAGCGACAGGCTTTACTGGCCAATATGTCGTCAAAGAAGCCGCACGTTTGTCGAAAATAAAGGGATTCACTTGGGGCGTTGCTGGACGTCGCCAAGAAGCTTTGGAAGCAACTGTTAAAAAGTTTGCTCCTGATTCTGGTAATTTTCTACGTTAGCGAATCCCGAGGGGTTAATTACTCGTGTAGTCTGGTGTACACTCCTGCATGCACTCCAAGCAATCTTGCAATCTTGCAATCTGGTGTTCACGAAAAATCCAAGTAATTAGCCCCTCGGCAAATTCTATTCATCATACTATTCATTTTCTATAGAAAATGTTCCGGTAATCGTTGCGGACTTAAAGGATGAAGAATCGCTGAAAAAGATGACTGAACGTGCCAAGGTAATCGCGAATTGCTGTGGGCCTTACAGATTTTATGGTGAGATAGTTGTGAAGGCTTGTATCGCTGCTAAAACTCACCACGTGGATGTTAGTGGAGAGCCCCAGGTATTTTCCAAACTTTAGCCCTTAACCTGTGGTCTAGAATATATTCTTCTCAATTCTCTTAATTCTCTGATTAAAATTGTTGTACTTCTTATTTATATAAGTACATGGAAAGAATGCAGCTAGAATATAACAAAGCTGCACAAGAAGCCGGCGTTTACATCATAAGCGCCTGTGGTTTCGACAGTATTCCATGCGATCTCGGCATTCTTTTCACCCAAGAAAAATTCCAAGGCGAAGTAAACGTCATTGAGTGCTATTTGAAAGCTTGGAATACTTCTAATGCCGGCGGAGCAGCTGTTCATTATGGCACGTGGGAGTCTGCTGTTTATGGTCTGGCACATGCCGACGAATTGCGCCAACTTCGCTCGAAACTTTACCCTGAAAAGCTACCAAAGTTGGAGCCCAGACTTTCCTCCAGGTAGCAGATCACATAGATTCAAATTTTGCTTTATTTACAAATTTATTATTTATATTCTGTTTCCAAGTAGTAAAATTTTATTTAAAGAAACTTTTGTTTTGAATTAGGGGCATGATTCACAAAAGCGCAATTTCTGATGGATGGTCTACTATTTTCCCTGGTTCTGATCGTTCTGTGGCTCTTCGCACTCAACGCGCTTTGTATGAGAAAGAAAAAAAGAGACCTGCTCAGATTCAGACATATATTACGTTCCAGTAAGTTGACAAAAGTTAAAAGCTAATTCGTTAAAAACAAACAATTTTTTTGTACTGTTCCAGAAAAATAACGAAATTTTTATTTCAGATCTTTGTTCCAAGTGATGATGGTGGCTCTTATAGGTGGCGTATTCTCTTTGTTAACCAAGTTTGAGTTTGGACGGAATCTACTACTGAAGGTAAGATTTTCACCTTTGTATTAACTTATTCTTTTCTTCTATCATCAATATTTTCCGTAACAAATTGCTGCCAAGAACAAAAAATAGCTCCTAAAAATTATTTAAAAATTAATATTTTCTAAAGCAAATGAGTCAAATTTTTTGGAATTTTATCAACTTTCACATCCCAGTTTTTCAACGAAAACTCCATGTTTTCAGTCGAGAGATACTTTTTGGCGATTAGGAACCTTTCTTTGAGTTTCAGGGGATCCCAAAACGTTCAGATCCTTTGAAAGAAGGCGGGAACAAAATTTATACAAATTTAATATCTTCTCATATGTTGTGAATGTAAAAATTCACGTTTTTTCTCAAAAACGACATGAGATACGAAATAATGACAACACATCAAAGTTGCAGGAATCACAGTCAGTCCCCTATTCCTTTTTTTCCCCCTATTTTTATGACACAACTAATTAATTACACCCTTTAATTACCCTAATTCCTCGTTTTGTTTGAGTTCTAATTAAAGATCTCAAACGCCATTTACGTTGATGATATCTGCAGTTGCGATCTTCTTCAATGCTAACCCAAAAGGTCAGGTTTTGATGATTCAATGGCAGACGCCTATTCTTGGTATCGATTTCGATGATCGTCTAGGTGATTATGCACACTCTGATTTTTACTAATAAGGCTGAGACTTTTTCATATATACTGTTTTAGTAGTAGCGTCTGAGTTTTATGTTTATAACTCTTCAAATGGAAACTGGCGCCGTACTTAAAAGAACTATTGAGTATGCAGAGTTTAAAATGTCTAATAGACTTTCAGTAATAAAAATATTACTTTGTTTGTAATGAGGAAAAACGAGCTTCAAGACTGAATTTGAAAATTTGATGGCAAAGAACGTCACTGTCCTCAAGAATACTGCCGTCCAAAGTAAAAAGATACATAAGTGACATTGTCGCTTAGATCGACTCTTCCATTGCTAGGTTTAAGAGAATAACCCTAAACCACAAAGTCACTTACGTATCTTTTTACTTTGGACGGCAGAATAATTTACTGCACTTTCTTGAGAATTTTATGTATGACCGGAACTGTGATTGGTATAGACTTGTGAGAACAGCTAACACTGGACTTTGAATTAATTTGGGCAGAGTAACGACGTTCAAAGATACTAGACAAAGATTGAAGAAGACTGATCGACTCGATAAGTTTTTACTGACTGCTTCGGTGATCACATTTTACTGACTTACTGCCTGATTCATTCCTAGGGATTCACATTTTCTCTCAGCGCACTGTCAGCGTGCGATGCAACCTACGATGACCCCTGCATCGAGGCGCGATCGAAAAACATAGATTAGTGTCTGTCTAATTTTTAAGCGTGCATTTCGATCGACGATGGTTTCTGCGGTCATTCACCTTTCCGTTCAGAGCACTGTCGAGGCGTGATCGAAAAGTTTACAATAAAGTATTGAATTGAATATTCATAATGATTATAATTTACTATGTTTATAAATAATTAATTGACTCATGGTTGGTCAACTATAGATCTGAGAGCAGATTAATGTCTATCAGCTCTATATCTCCTTCAATGACACAGTTTTACAATAAAGTATTGAATTGAATATTCATAATGATTATAATTACTATGTTTATAAATAATTAATTAATTAACGTCATGGGACGTGACACTATTATTCTCAAAATCCCCTTAAATCCTTTTATTTGAGAATTTTATTCTTTTCCCCACCTTTTCCCCCTAATATTCTTAAAATACGTAAAATCCCTTCATTTAAGAATATCATTCGTTTTCTCTTCTTTTTACATTTTCATCAGAGAAGGTATTAGATTTTTGTAAAATTTGCCACACCCCCCCCCCCCGTTTTTGTCAAATGTCCACGTTTTGAGACCCCCTGAATCCAAAAAAATGGTTTTCGCGAATGTGTCTCTCTGTGTGTCTGTCTATCTGTCTGTCCGTCTGTCTGCCTGTGTGTCTGTAGATTTTTTTTGTTAGCACGATAACTTTCGAAAGAATTGACTGACTGAATTGGCCTTCGGTATTCTCTATTAGTGTCCTAAAATGAAAGACAAGTTTGTTAGCCAGCTATTTTGAATATAAATTCAAAAAGTTACAGTATTTTGAAGTCAAGAGAAGAAAAACATTGCTTTTTGAAAGCTCTACAAGAGTTTTCGTTTTAATCTTAAAAATTTTGTAAAAAAAATTAAAAATTCAATTTCCCCACTAAAAAGCATGAGATATGAGAAAATCTTACAAAAAAAATGATTGCCCTTAAAAAGATCTACCAATTTTCCATTAACCGTCTTTTTATTAGATAAATAATTTTCGTTTCAGTTGTGAAAAAACTGATAAAAATTTAAAAACTAATTTTTCTTCAACAAAGACTTTCGAAAAAACTATGGGATTGTATTGTGCTTTAGCACACTTCTTAAAGGCATAAAAAGAAAGGAAGAGTTCGTTAGCCAGCCATTTTTGATGAACGATTTTAGTTAAAAATCGGTGAAATCCTCGAAAATTTTTGAAATCTTGTAAAATCTTTTGAAATCAGTAAATATTTTTTGAAATACATTGAAATCGTTTAAAATCTGTGGAAGTCGTTCATATTCATTAAAATCTGTCGGAATTTTTATAATTCTCTTGAAATTCATTGGAATCTACCAAAATATCATGAAATTCTTTACAATGTTTAAAGACCCTCTAAAATTCTCTAGAGGTTTACTATCCAGTGAAATCTTTTGAAATACGTAAAAGACATTTCAAATCTTTCAAAGTCAATGGAAATCTTTCAAAATTCTTTAAAATCTTGGTCTGGGTCTGGTTTAGCTTCTTACGTCAAAGGGCTAGATCAAATAATTTCTGTTCGGGTGTGTACCTGAGTAAATGTTCGTCTGGAAAACGTCAGCAAAATTTTGTTTCTTTTTTGAGATTTTTGTAAAAAATAAATTACTGTGATAACGTAATTGATTAGACAATTTGAGAAATCCATGCAAAAGATCGAGCGCGAAGCCCGAGAATCGTGATGAGAATGTGTTCTTTAAGGTCGATAGAACCTTAAGTAAGTTAATTGCCACCTGAAGTTGAAATCAAAAACAAAGTTAACAATCTCTTTAACAGTCCTGAGCGCTTTGAGAAAATTAAACATGATTTAATTCCTAAAGAATCAATAAAATGTTACTGAGTCACAAGCATAATCGCGACCCCTATGGCGCTCAAACTTATTTTAATAAGAGAGAAATTCAAGTATCATGCTATATTTCGGAAAATAATAAAAAATATATTAAAGCATGAATGTCGGGTGCGTTTCAGTTTTTATTTTGAAAAAAATTTCCAAAATAATTTTTTTTTCGAAATAGAAACATGAAACACACTAGACATTGATGCCTCAATATATTATTTATTATTTACCATAATTTCAGCGTAATATTTGTATTTCTCTCCCAATAAACCTGTCAAATATAAATAAAAGACGGTCGGTAATTAGATGTATATGACACACTATTAAATTCATATTCATAAAATTACAATATTTATTTACGGCAGTAAAAGTAAATCATGAGGAATAAACTTGATTCTGCGCAAAGAACGACGAATATTCCGAGAGCCCGGAAGCGCGCTCAAACTAGCGAGCGAAGCGATCTTCGCGTGCTATAAGGACGTCGCGTGCAGCGCGAGGTTTAGCGATAACGGAGCGCGAAGGTCAATAATATCGGAGCGCGAAGCGTGACGGCCACTCCGCGCGCCCTAGGTGCGCTCAAACTTAAGAATATGCCCGCGCCCACGGGCACACTTTGGCTAATTTATGGAGGATTCAGACGTTTTAAATTAAATCATTTTTACTTTTTGAATATTTTTTATCATTATACATTAAGCATCCTTTCCAAATTCGCCAAAGAAGTTTCAATTTTCCCGCCTAGTCTTTAATTTTAAGTTGAAGAGTATCAAAATAGTGTCTTTGTTAATTAAGTTTTCTTAAACAATCATAACTTTTATCTGGGGACCAAATGAGAAAGCAAAGAGACATTAACTAGTGATTGACAATTTATTCAAAAAAAAAAAAAAAAAATGAACCTTTTAGTTGATAGATGCATAAGACAAGAAAGGTTGATTAAAAAGTTTTTAATAATAATAAATAATGAAAATTTTGAATTGTTATCCATGTATCGTAACAAAGTTTGAAAATTAACTGCTTAATTGCCTAGTAATTTTTGGTCCGATTCCGTAACAAAAACGGTTATTATTCCATTACAAATAGCTGAAACAGATCATTGTTTATAAAATTTATTTATAGCCAATAAATTATATATTAATTTTCAGTGAATCTTTTCTAAATGGTTTTTCTTTGTTTATAAATTGTTCATATTTATGGGGAATCAAGTGGCAAATTGATTTCAATACCAGCGATGACACATTCATTCACTTAATCGTTTATAACGAACTTGCAAGTACTGAAGAACAGGCTGGTAGTTTGGTTGTTCAGATTTCGTGATTTTTTGTGGCGAAAATACACTTATTATTAATCAAAGTTAACTAATTTGTAGTGGTAGAAGGTACTGAAACATTAGTATAATTAATTTAAGTAATAATTACTTAAATCCATAAATCCGGCCGAAACTTTCGTTCCATTACGTTTCGTAATGGAACGTAATGTTACCCAAAAAAATTACGAACTTTTGTTTTATTTTGGTCACGTCTTAACAAATGGATCAAAATTTAAATCAAAATTGTTATAACGTCATATTTGATCTCCTTACTTTTTAATAGTTACAATACAAAGCACAGTGATTCGAATAAAATATCATATACAATTACGGCTGTAAAAAAATTTCGTTAGTTTTCTGGAACTCGTAATTTCTGGATTTCGTAAGTTTTCTGGAAGTGCAAACAGTGCAAACGACGTGCAAAAAGAAAAATTGAAAAATTTAGATTTCGGTGTTCTGAACCCGGAATTTTGATTTAACCCTAACTTGGTAACCATGATAGTGCAAATAATAATATTGGAAGTGCAAACAGTGCAAACGTCGTGCAAATGCATGCAAAAAGAAGAATTGAGAAATTTGATTTTTGGGGATCTGACGAAAAATTTCGATTTGCCCCTAACTCGGTAACCATGAGAGTGCAGATGATAATATTGGAAGTATAAAGATGAAAACGACGTGCAAACGCGTGCAAAAGGAAAAATTAAAAAATTTGGATTTTGGGTAGCTGCAGCGGAATTTTGATTTTGCCCTATAACTTTGGAACAGAACAAGTGCAAACGATAATACTGGACGTGCAAACAGTGCAAACGATAATACTGGACGTGCAAACAGTGCAAACGATGTGCAAAGATGTGCAAAAAGAAAATTGGAAAAATTCGAACTTTGGGGGGCCAACTTCACAGGGGTGATTCTAGTACGATTTTTGGTCAAAATAATGGTTTTCGACATAAAAACGATACATTGGAGTATTTGTTTAAATAAACTATTTTTAAAAAACCAGGACCAGATGAACCTCCCCTACCTCAAAATTTATTTTTGTGTGTCAGTATTGTTTGGCTTTTTTTAATGTCTTAAATCTTGAAGTTTCTATGAAAAGAGATAGCAAGAATCGAATGCAACACACACTTTTTGAAAATATGTGGATGAACATGGATTTTTCTACTTATTCACATACTTCTGTAAACTTATATGTAATTAACAATATCTGACCATACATGAAATTTTCTACTCATTCACATCATTTCCTTTTCTGTGACAGTATTAAAAAAATTTTTGACTATACATACACTATTATAAAATTTCTTAAAAATTCAACCAGTTTTCATTTACTGTGGTTGAAAATTCATTACCTTCTAGGTGAAAATTAATTTGTGTTAGTTAAAAACTCATTTATTTTGCTTGAGTATTCATTTATTTGTGATGGAAAATTGATTGAATTACAATAATAATTGTATAAAACTTGAACTAAGGTATTTTCAATTAGTACATGTACCTGATGTAACACTCGTAATTGGTTATTCCCGTTTAAAAAAATTAAATAAACAATAAAAATAAATAAAGTAACAATAAACTCTTTTTAAAATGCCCTAAAAGAATCAGTAACAATTTTGACAATTTTTAACCTATGCAAATTCTGTATTCCATTACAAAATAATTAGTTTCTACCGCCTAGACCGCAGTTTTTACAATAAATTTTCATTGGCCGTGAATTGCTGGAGCTTTCATTTTGGTTTGTCGATTTGTGGTGATTCGCAATTCGCGGAAGACTCGCATGTTCGCCAGTGATAAAACCGCGAAATTGTGAACTGGTTCGTTTACTGTGCTTTTGCGTCGTATCGAGATGGGCTTATGGGTTCCGGTAAGCTTATTATTACCCGACACACGCAGTTTGCAGGTGCATGCACGAAAAAGCATAGGTACTCGAAATTTCCACATACTTCATACGCTGGTGCCTCGCGTAATTGTACTCGAGAGTTTTTTATGACTCCCTTTTTTTACGACAAAATGTGTAGTGTGTACAGACTGGGACAATATCTATTTTGATTAGCATTTTACGTGTACGTGACACCAATCTATCAGGTACAAACGACTTTTTGGCGACAGTCAGTTTTAGAAAATCCAAGAAATTTTTTACTTTTTTCATTTAGTATTGAACAATTTTTTGTACTATTTATTCTTTTCTTAAATGTAAATGAAACATTCTATATTTTATGTACTGTCTGTTTGAAAGTTGAGTTTGTTGCATTATGTCAGAAGGTTACTTGGAATGCAAAAAGCCTATCATAAAAAGGGCATCTTGAAGAGAAATCTCATTTCGAAAAGTCTCTGAGGACGTTTCTTAATGCGGAGCACGTGCCAAGGAATCGAGGATGCAAGCTGCAGTAATGCCAACGTCACGTCGACCATTTTGAAGTTTTCCAACAAATTTCTGTGGAACTCATCGAACTAATTTTAAGGGTTTGTCACGATCGTGTCGAACATGAATTCCTCTTTTCTCACCTCCGAATCCTTTCTCTCAAATACCTTCATAAAACAAATACTTCAGGAATGGAACGCATGAAAAATCCTGTGTGCTATTTCTTAAATAAAATTTACACTTGGAAAAAAGTGACCCTAAAGTTGGAACTGCTCAGATATTAAAGCGTTAGAATATTTCTCAATTTATTAGATAATTGGAAAAATGAAAATAATGCTATTGCAAAAAGAAAATTCTTCTTGATATTTACTGGAACTTCAAGCTTGAATCCTTTACTCAGTGTTCATTTTCGAGTACTAAAACGAGCAACGCTCTTAGGATTTCTTGAATTCCTAAGGTATGCGGTCCCATAAAGGAATTCACCTTGTACAAAGGATGTCCTTTCACTTTCATGTCAAATAAAAGCTTGGATCAGGTTTCAATATGACCAACATATCACCCCTAAAGTCTTCCCTCTAAAGAAAATTTTATCTTCGCTTATTTGTCCTCGAAAAATGATGTACATTATATTTTATTTACTATTACATTTTCTCTTCAAAGCGAAAGTCACCAACTTCTCAAAATTAAATTAGGTCGTTCTGCTTTCCATTTAAATTATTTATATAAAGCTGATTCATTCCTTAACTTTACTCAGTGACGTTGACTACTTCTGATAGCTTTGCAATTAGCAGCTTAATAACTTTTCTGCTTTGTAGGAATTAATTGGGAACCAATGAATGCGAATGAGGTTGCGAGGACGTAGGATTCCGCGGCTGAGAATCTCTCTATTGTCTGGTTGAAGCTCCTGCAGGCTAAGCCAATTATCGAGCCGCCGGAAACGGCAGGATTCGAGAAAGCCAATTTACGGGACGACCTTGTCCTTTGCTATCTTCGATTCGAAAGTACAGCGCCTCTGCAATGCTTGAAAGATGCTGTCATTTCTGCAATCATCTTAAGACTAAATCTATTTTAACTACTCCTTTCAGAGATGCACTCACTCTAAACTCAACTCCGCCATCGCTAATTTGAATCTTGGTCAGGTGCAGAAAATTATTTCCTACCATAATTATGTAAATTTCTTGATTCATAAAATTGAACCTCTACTGAATAGAAATAATCCCTCGGAATTATCAATGATTTTTTTTCCTTTTTCTTAGTTTTAACGTGACCCTAAACTCTTTAATTTATTAACCAGAGTTAAAGTTATAAGCATTCTCACTCTATTCTTGTATTCAAGAATATCTGACTTTACATTTTTAGTTGAGGTTTGTAATCAGCAACATAAAACACTTTCGAAAATAAAGTTTTAGAGGCATCGTGAGAGAAGAAAAATATAAAATTCATTTTTATTGTAAATTCTGAATTTCAAATTTCGAAATTTTTAAAAATAACACTCAAGAATGAAATTTGAGCTCAAATATCTATAAAATTATACTTTCTAGGGCCAATAAGCTACATCAATACAAAAAAATATAATCCAAACAATTTCTGTAGAAAAAGTTACTGTTGTCAAAAGTAACCTCTTTCTGGCTCGTTTCGAGTATGGCGTGCAATGGCCTTGGACTTAAAGCGCGAGCCTCTAAACGTAAATAGCCAGGGCCGTATGAACTATTTCTGTTTGATTTTTGTCACGAGTGAAAAATATTTTTACATTCTCATCATTATATGAGAAGGTGGTGCGAAAACTGACTTTCCCAATTTCCATCAAATCTCCACGTTTTGAGATGACAAAAAATGGTTTTTACGCCGGTGTCTGTCGGTCTGTCTGTTAACACGATACCTTTCGAAAGAATTATCGGACTACATTGCGTTTTGGCAGACTTTTTTAATTCTTGAAAACAGGAGACGAGTTCATTAAGTCTTATGGGCCCAAAACTCAAAAAATTAGGGTCATTTTATACTTTTTGAAAATAATTTTTTCAGAAAAATAAATTTTTAAGATCAGTTCTGGATAGCTGTCATAAATCTCTACAAACAATCTTAATAACATTTATCCATTTGACCAATATTAACAAAGTTATAGCATATAGAAATCTTTAAAAAAATTTTAAAACCAGTTTTAGAGGAAATCGAAAAATCGTTGAACTAAAGTTACGCACATTCTCATCACGTGACCGCACTAACGTGCCTACATATTTCTCAGAAAGATGCAACTAACAAATCCTGGATTTAAATATTTAATTAATCCCTTTTTCTGTCCAAATCTTAATTTTTTTTTTGAAATTACAAAATTGCACTTTTATTCGGTAAAAGAAAAAAAGTTGGACAATCCTCTGCATCGTTTTATAGAGCTCCATGGGGTGAACCAATTTCGCCCCTAACTTTTTTTCTTACATCACGTCGTTCTCTCAAAAAATGCAAATTTTCATTTAGTTTTACCCACTTATTCTATTTTTCCCCCTGAATTCGAATTTCACGTGGTATATAAGTCAATTTTACTCGAGAACCACAGGAGATAGGGAAAAATGGCTTAGGGCAATTTGATAGAGCTCCTTTAGTCGAGTAACTTTGGCCTCTTGAGTTTTCTCCATATCTCGGGTCGTTCTCTTGAAAACCTCAAATTTTCATTGAGTTTTTTAATTTTTTCATGCGAAAACTGACTTTCCCAATTTTTTGAGAATTGAGTTTCAAAGGTATTCAAAATTTTTAATTATTGTACGTGCAATGCAGAGAGGAAATGTTGAGTAAAAGTGTTCAATAAGTCAAAAGTGCTTTGTAATAGTGGACAAAATGCTTTAAATGTAAAAACTGTAACCTAACCTGTGCCCATTAAAAGTTAGTGCGAAAAATTTGTTCAAAGAATCTAACTTTCATGTTATTGTTACTTGAATGTTGCGATTGAATCTTTCACTCAACATATCTTTGAAATTTCACATATTTTTTAGCAGAATTGCTTGAATGCTAATAGCATGTAAAAAGATTGCAGGTTATGATAACGAATGACAGGAAAGACATGTGAAAAGATAAGTAATATTTTCAATTAAATTATTTAGGTACATTGTGTAAGCAGGTATCTCAGCAAATAAAAAATATCTTTTACACATAAAAATGTATAATATTGATATATTTTTGTTTTAACTGAAATAACATGACAAACTACTTAAGTAATTTAGAAAAGACATGGCGCGCTATGCACAATGCCGGCGCTGAGAAAGCAGCACTGACACTGTCTATCTCTGTCTCAGGTAGCTAAAGTGGTGATTAACTCGGTAGCGCGAGGGGTTAAATCTTTTAATTCATTACATGTTACATTTTCATAAAATTTTTATATATAAATTTGAAGGATCTCTACCTGTTCATACTTTTATTAAAGAGGTCCTAGAAGGGTCCTCAATATAGTCATTTGTGAACCATGCTTGTAGGCCCTTTAAGTTTCATCTGAGTGAGAAAGTTTATTGCGAAAGAGGGATAGAATGAGAAAGATATAGGATCCATACATTAGCCCATTAGCCATAGGAATTACGCTCTACTTCACTAGTTTAAAAGTTCTGCAGGTATAAACTAAACAGTGCATACCAAAATAAGAAAAGTTGGTATTTTCCTGGTCTAAAAGTGGTATTAACTTGGTATATACTTTCACAAGGAAAATCATCGTAATAATTCGGTCTGGGCTCGATTTGGCGGATGGAAAACTGCAGCTTGATCTACCGAATTTTTAATCTAGTTGACTGGGTCGGGGTTTAGCTTTTTACGTCAAAGGGCTAGGTCGAAGAATTTCTGTACGGGTGTGTACCTGAGCAAATGCTCGCCTAGAAAACGTCTGAAAAATTTTGTTCCTTTTTTGATATTTTTGGAAAAAAATAAATTAATGTTTTTACGGAATTGATTAGACCATTTTAGAAATCCATGCAAAACATCGAGCGCGAACCGCGAGAGTCGTGATGAGAATGTGTTCCTTAAGGTCGATAGAGCCTTAAGTAACTTAATTGCCCTTTAAACTTGAAATCAAAAACAAAGTTAACAATCTCTTTAAAAGTCCTGAGCGCTTTGAGAAAGTTAAAATTTATTTAATTTCTAAAGAATCAATAAAATGTTACGGAGTCGCAAACATAATCGCGAGCCTCAGGCACGCTCAAATTTATTTTAATAAGAGAAAAATTCAAGTATCATCCTGAAATTTAGGAAAATAATAAAGAATATATTGAAGCATCAATGTCGGGTGCGTTTTAGTTTTTATTTTGAAAAAAATTTCAAAAATAATTTTTTTTTCGAAATAAAAATTTGAAACACACCAGACATTGATGCCTCAATATATTATTTATTATTTACCATAATTTCAGTGTTATATTTGTATTTCTACCTCAATAAACCTGTAAAATATGAATAAAAAACGGTCAGTAATTCAATGTGTATGAGACACTGTTAAGTTCGTATTCATAAAATTACAAAATTTACTTACGGCTGTAAAAGTAAATCATGAGGAATAAATTTGACTCTGCGCAAAGAACGACAAATATTCCGCGAGCCTGGAAGCGCGCTCAAACTAGCGAGCAAAGCGACCTTCGCGTGCTATACGGACCTCGCGCGCAGCACGAGGTTTAACAATAACGGAGCGCGATGAGACTGTGACCGCGCCCCCGGAGGGGGCCGGGCACATTTTTTAAATATAAGTTTAATTTAACGCTTACTTTAATTTTAAGTTTTATTTATTTATTATTTATTAATTATTATATATAACGCATAACCAAAACACTGAGAGCGAACTGAAGCGAACTGATACTGCCCGCTTTGTGGCCACGGTATTGCGAAACTCCGCTGAGCTCCCAGCTCAGTTCTCTCGTCTCCTTGGACCCCTTACCATCGGAAAAAAATCGTGGAAGGACTTGTTTCAAGGGGACATATATCGCGAGAGCAGTGTATGTTTGTTAACTAGATGACATGCTAATTTTTTGATACTTACAAATATACTGGCAAAACCTGAAGAAGCTTCTCGTCGGTGGGCGAAGAGTCATAATTTTTAAATAAATTTATTTTGACCAAGGAACGACAAAGTCTACATCATTACAATCAATTTATATGGTCAGCATCTCAACATCATTATATATTGGTAAATCTCTGAAACCTTTAATTTTTATATTTCTGACATATAGAATAAATAATGCAGTTATATGCTTTTAATTAAGGCTAAATATGTGTATGTGCATTTTATATTTAGCGTATCCTAAATTGAACAATTTTGACAATCAATTTATTTTATCTATATTTTCAACATGAATCGTTTTAAAAGTTGGATTCCGTCCAAAAGTAATCTGTCACAATTACGTTCTTCTAGCCTAAGATGAGGGTTAAAGATAAACGCAGTATGATTAAAATCTAGTAAAATTCTCATAGTTAAAAAAAGCGTAGAAAATATTTTTAGAGGCAGAAATGAACAATACGTTTCGTATGAAACGAGATTTTTTTTTAATTTCTTGAAAGTACTAAAGGTCAGACTTTTCTACTTTGTAGAATATGAAAACTAAAGCCATACCAGTAATATACTCTAGTGCAATTTGATGTGCTGAAGTTGTGGTTGAAATAGTAAAGGTAGATAATTTAAAAATTTGAAGGGAACAAAAAAAACTGTCACGACCAAATATGACTGAGCACAGCATGAAAACGTATTTGAAAAGTTTATAATTTTCATCACATTTTCAGTGTAACATTTCTCACCGATCGTATATGCCTGGTACTCTTTTCAATTTATAATTATTTTTTAAAAAAGAATAACGTATACTTTTGTCACGACCTTCTTGGTCACGACCGAAAAAATTTAATTTATCTTGAGATCAGAAGTCGGATTTTATTTGCGATATGTCAATAAAAATCCGCAGTTTTATATTTTCGAATAAACATTAACCTCGTTGAAAGCTATGCTGCTCATAAAAATAAAGGTAAACTGGCCCCTTAAATAATATAAACCTTTAAAAATATCATCAGAATACTAAAAATATTTTTAATTTGTTGATTAAAATAATTTTAGTAAACACTCTTAATCTTTTCAATGAAGAACCTTATGATTCCTAAAACTAATTAATACCAGCTAGTATTTTGAAAGATTGATTGCGCACCGATAGAATATGACTAATAATAGTTCCTAAGACTAATAAAAAAATTTATATTGATGTGCTGAAATATTTAATTTGTTAAATCTCCAAACCTAAAAGTTAACGGTTCCAGAGATTTGCCCATATATACGTAGTATTAACAAATTTTTGACTATACATGGATTTTTCTACTTATTCACATACTTCTGTACATATATATATATATATAATGTATATATTTGAATGACTGACTGTACATTGTATTTTCTACTCATTATTATTATTCCCCTAATTCTGCAACTGTATTAGCACATGTTTGACTATGCATGGATTTTCCTACTTATTTCCATATTCTGTAAACTTATATTTATGAATGTCTGTCCGTACATAGACTTTTCTACTCATCCACATTATTTCCCCTTTTGTGCCAATATTAGCGAATGTCTGACTACATTTGGACTCTCCTACTTATTCATATTATTCTCCTTTCTGTGACAGTATTATAAAAAATTTCTGACTATACATGGATTTTTCTACTTATTCATATACTCCTGTGAACTTATGTTTATGAATGTTTGACCATACATGGGCTTTTCTATTCATTCACATTATTCTTCTTTTTGTGACACTATGAACAAATTTTTAACTATACGTGGATTTTTCTACTTATCCAAATACTTTTGTATACGTATATTTATTAATGTCTGATCATACGTTTTTCTACTTGCGTTAATTATTTTCTGAAGTGTCTACTTTCTGGACTTTTATTCAAGAATGTCTGGCCATACATTGCCTTTTCTACTCATTAACATTATTCCTCTAATTTTGCAACTGTAATAATGAATCCCGGCTATACATGGATTTTTCTCCTTATTCAAATCATTCTGCAAATTTACATTGCAAAATGTCGGACAATACAAGGCATTTTCTACTTATTCACTTTATTCCCCTTTCTGTGACAGTATTATAACAAAGGCCGTAGCAGGATAAGTATGGTCTAGGTGCCCCCGCTTGAATGTGATCCATATTGTGGGGGCAAGTTACTACTCCTATAAGATAAATTTACTCCAAGTATCA
>JBAGKK010486497.1:0-16316 GCA_037177015.1 Euceroptres primus
CATTGAGCTACCATTTTTTCTTCACTTACTTCTTTAACGTCAAAGCCAGAGGACTCGAATTTTCTCGCCGATAGTAGATACAATAGGTCATGAGTTATGACTTCTCAAGGTTGACCATTTTTGGCCTATTTTTAGGAGCAATTGGCATGGGTTCAGTTTTTTGAAAATACATCGTTCCAGGATAAATCAGCGTTAAAGACGCCACAGAATAAACTAATTTACATAAAATTCTACGTAAACTAAAAAAAAAATCTTTTTCTCTTTATGGATTCGGATTTGTGATAATTAAAAAATCTAACTTTTTTTGAATTTTTTTACCAGAAACTGAAAAGTTATGTTTTTTGAAAATAATTTGTTTTAGATAAGTCCTACAATGAAATCTGAAGGAGATAAATTAAAGTGGATCAATTTCTGCGTAAAATAAGAAAACAACAGAAATTGCTCTAGCTTTACTAGGTCACGAGTTATGACATCGAAATTTGCACCAATTTTGTGTACGAGTACTTGGGTAGTCTGTCTTTTGTTAATAATAGACAATTAATTTTTTAATAAATGTTTACAGCAAAATATTTGTATAACCACTTTTTCTGCATTTCATCCCCTAGGATACTTATTATTGCATAAATAGTAAATTACGAGTATATGTTATAAATTTTTTACATTATTACTAATAATAATCACAATAATTGAATTGCAATATTTTTCAGCATAAAATAAAAATAACAGTATTTTTCAATATTGAAATTCAATTTATGTGATTATTATTATTACTATTATAATATAACAAATTTATAATAACATATAATTTACAATTTAGGCAACGTGCACTGATAATAATGTGTCCTAGAGGATGAAATGCAGAAAAAGTGGTTATAAGCAAATTTTGTTATAAACAATTCATAAAAATTTAATTGTTTATTACTAACCAAGGACAGATTACACATTTGCAATCAATTATAATTACTTGTTTGCCATGAAAGTACTTAAAAACCGTTACAGTTACAGTCGGAGCAAATACACAAATACCCAAATACAAAAAATGGGTGCAAATCTCAAGATTTGCTCGTGACCTAATAAAGCTAGAGCAATTTCTGTTTTTTTATTTTTTGCAGAAATTGATTTACTTTAAATTATTTCCTTACGATTTTATTGCAGGACTTATACAAAACGAATTATTTACAAAAAACAAGTCTTTTCAGTTTTTGGTAAAAAAATTCAAAAAAAGTTGTATTTTAGAATCATCATAAATCCGAAACCATTAGAATTACAAGATTTTCTTCATTTTATATTACGCAAAATTTCATGTACATTATTTCACAATCTGGCGTCTTTAATGTAGATTCATCTTGGAACGACGTATTTTGAAAAAAGTGAATTGGTTTCAAGGTACAGAGTCAGTTTTGAAAGTAGTGGTTTTTGGCACAAAACAGAAAAAACTTGGGGATGGTTGAGAAGACCGTAACTCGGAACCTATTGAAGATGGAATTTTTAAAAGAATTTTATCTACTTTATCTTTCCTAAGAACACTTTTTGCCGACCCATGCACTGAAAAACAAAAATCCCCGCAAATGTGATTTTTTGCACATTTTTCACAAAAAAAAACAGGTTTGGCAATTGATCTGTTCTAGAAAACTGAAGGTATGAACATAGAGACCCGAAAGATGTGTTTTCTGAAGAAAAAAAACTGAACTTTAAAGATAAGTAGGTGAAAGACCCTTTTTTCCGACGGACTATATTCCAGAAATTATTCTCACTCTTTAGAAACACTGTTAGAAAATTCTTGAAATTTCAACTAATTTTCATTTACTGTGATTGAAAATTTATTTACTGTTGATTGAAATTTCATTTACTGTGATTGAAAATTGATTTACTTTTGGTTGAAATTTCATTTACTGTGATTTAAAATTGATTTACTTTTGGTTAAAAATTTATTTATGTTAGTTGAAAATTCATTAATTTTGGTTGAAAATTCAATTAAATCTGGTTGAAATTGGAAAATTGATTCAGTTACGGTAATTGAATAAAACTTCAACTAAAGCAATTGAGGTTTTTTCTAACAGTGAAGGTTACGCTCTGTTAGAAATTTCTTGCAAATTCAACCACTTTTTATTTACTGTGATTGAAAATTGATTTACTTTTGGTTAAAAATTCATTTATTTTAGTTGAAAATTCATTAATTTTGGTTAAAAATTTATTTACCTCTAGTTGAAATTTGAAAATTTATTCCGTTAGAGTAATTGAATAAAACACTTCAACTAAAGTAATTGAAATTTTTGCTAACAGGTTACATTGTTAGAAATTTCATGAAAATTCAGCTACTTCTCATTTAATGTGGTTGAAAATGCATTTACTGTTGATTGAAATTTCATTTACTGTGATTGAAAATTGATTTACTTTTGGTTAAAAATTCATTTATTTAAGTTAAAAATTCATTAATTTTTTTTTAAATTCAATGAAATCTGGTTGAAATTGGAAAATTGATTCAGTTACGGTAATTGAATAAAACTTCAACTAAAGTAATTGAGTTTTTTTCTAACAGTAAAGGTTACGCTCTGTTAGAAATTTCTTAAAAATTCAACCAAGTTTCATTTACTGTGATTGAAAATTCACTTATTGTTGATTAAGGTTTCATTTACTGTGATTGAAAATTGATTTACTTTTGGTTAAAAATTCATTTATTTTAGTTGAAAATTCATTTATTTTAGTTAAAAATTCATTTACTTTTGGTTGTTATTGAAAAATTGATTCCGTTAGGGTAATGGAATAAAACACTTCAACTAAAGTAATTGAAGTTTTTCCTAACAGTGAAAGTTACATTGTTAGAAATTTCTAGAAAATTCAGCTGCTTTTCATTTACTGTGTTTGAAAATTCATTTACTTTTGGTTGAAAGTTCATTTACTTTTGGTTAAAAACTCATTTATTTTAGTTGAAAACTAATTTTCATTTGTGTTGAAAAATATTTTTAATAATGTACACTTTATAGATCAGGTAAATTATTTTTCTCAGCTGAGTTACATTTGGAAAAATCTATTTGGAGCTGGAAATTTGGAGAGATTTACTTTAAATGAAAAGAAATGAAAGCAAAGAATTGAGAACTTAAGTCTAAAAAATTGGTCTAAGTATAGATAAAAAAAATGAAGTAAAAATATCAATAACGAAATATGTTTCTACATTTATGGTTCTCGAATCTGAAGATCGATCGTGTGGGAAGTAGTTTTCCGAGTCTTTGTAATTTAGTCGAGGATTTGCAATCGAGATGAAATCCGGATATGACACGAATCTTAGCGTGGAAAGTTTTTGATCGTGTACGAATGTTCACTGGCCAAGGTTTAATTTGCAATTGTTCTTAAAATCTTCATAGTCATTGTCCTTTTTTAGCTATCTTGTCCATCAGAATTTTATAATTTTACCGTGACCTGAAGATCATTAAAAGCAGATATTGTGCGATAATACCTATATTATATTTTCAGTGTAAATTTATTCTGAAGTAAGCTGTTAATTGCAGAAGATGAGAAAATTATGTTCTGAAGTAAACTTCGAATTTATTAAAACAAAATGTTGTAATTACTTGATATTTAACACATCAGGATTTATTCATACTTGCCAAACTGAAGTTTGCAAATTTTTAATATTAAATTGTATAGTTTTTTATAAGTTTATGGTAATATTTAGGTGGATTTAATCTTTTAGTTTTTCCTGCATCAACAATTTTTCGATTCCAAAAAACGATATGTGATTTTCCAACATTCAGAAAATTTCGTTCTGAATTCGGGGAAAACTTCTGTGAGAAATCAGGTGGTTTTCAAAACTTTCGCCAATATACGATTTGTGCTGAAGTTTGTTGAAATTGAATCAACGAATCCATTTCAAAGTCCTATTTGGGGTTGGAATTCACGTCGTGAAAAATCGAGTCCGTCTTTAGGTTTCACACCCGAGAAAAGTATATAGCAAAAACGCAAAGAAAAATTTTAAAGACAGGTGCATTCAAAGTCCATTGTATCATTTACTTCCTGCAAAATATTTTCTCACATATATTTCAAAGAAGAATATATATTAATATTTTATTTGAATTATTATTAATATTCTGAACTGTCAATAGATAATGAAAGAATTTATTTCAAAAATAAATTTCATGGATAAAATTAAATTACTCAGTGGGGATTTTTTCTAAATGGAATTTGCGTTTCGAAGATCTAGAGATGATAAAATGCATGATGATGAATCAATTTCTGAGTTGACAGAAGACTTATAATAAAAGTGATAGTGTATCTGACATCGAGTAAAAGGCAGATATTACTTCTTTAACAGTTATTATGACCTAATTTTGTTGTGGAGACCGTTCCGGCTCAAAAGAAGGTCACTTTTAATTACCTCATAAATCATATTCAACAATATAAGAAGATCATAATTGAATACAAAACGCTATTCTTCCTGCGATGATCATTATTCACCATGAAAAATCAGTATTAATGATATATTGAATTTAATAAGAAGCAATTGAGATCAAAGATACAAATAATTAATGCAATTGAAATTGTATTTTACAAATGAACTATAGCTACTTTAAAACATTTTCTATCTTGAAAGAAATAGACACACTCTTTTTTAATTTTATCTCTTTTCTCATAGGAAGGATTCCAATTTTCAAATTTTCTCAATTCTTAAGGGTTGAAATTTAAATTCTCAGAAGGCAGTAAATACACTTTCAAGATTTACAGGTTTCCAAGAACTGAGGTCAGTAATATGTATGTTAAGACCAATCTCGATGAAAGGAAGCGTTGCGTCCATCGAAACTAATTAGTAATTACCTTCCAACATTCTTTCAGCTCTTATGGGTAAATGTTTATGGGAGAAGTGTCTATTGGACAAAGAAAAGTGCGGAGAATGATTCTAGGCATGTAAGTACTAAGTTGAACATAATAATGGCTGTAATGCCTGTCTTCTTGGAGTGATGGTGCCACCTTGAACCGAATAACGTGCACGTGATTGGTAAACTAGCCGTTGTCCACGAAGAAGGTAGTCGTGGAGCAGAAATACGTTCGGGTCTCTGGCAACTCTTGCAATTATCTTACGATCTATCGCACTCGACATCGCAAGATCTAACACGGTGGCCTGCCAAACGCAAATGGCGCAATTTTGCTATTCGAGTCATTCTTGTTGGCCAACTCGACTTACCCATTCAAAGTTGCATTTCTTAAGAACCATTTCATGCCAGGTGATATCGTTAAGAACACGACAAATGCAAATGTTGACAGAAAAGATATTTACGTGATTTGAATGTGGACTGAAACTATTTACTTATCCCTCTTTGTCTAAAAAGACAATTTAAAACTTATTATTCGCTAGCAAAACTTAGAGTACTACGCACGCTCAGTAGTCATTTTACTGATTCTAATAATCTAATTTTTAAATTGTAATTTCTTATTAAAAGTACAACACTATTACTCTAATAAATTCTTAATTCATTTTAAATCAGACCGGCTGTGCATTGGGGTGGTCTAAAAATGCATTGGAAATTTTTTTCGAATTTTCATGCATATTGCCCCCAAATCTGATCGAATCCACAAAAAAATAAATGCGTTTTTTTTAAACAAATGATATTTAGAGGTTCCGCAAGCCCCACGAAGTTTAACACGTGTTTCCCATAAGAAAAAAACCCGTTTTCGTACATTTTATTCAAAATCGTCAATATTAGGTGAATCGAGTTGAAACTCAACATCTCTCTTCACAACTATCTATAGAATACAAATTGATAATTACGTTTTAAATATCAGCCCCATAAGTCTGTTTTATAGGGTCCCAAAAAAACCCCATAAGTGAAAAATTGGGTTTTGCGAGTTTTGGCGCTAATTATGCTTTTTTTGCGGTATTTTTAATACAAATTGTTTCTAATACATAAAATAATACTTTCTACTAATAATTAGATGTTTAAATAAATTTTTTAAACAATTTATTATTGATTTTAGAAATTTCTGCTTAGAATAGAGATAAAAAGTCGCGGGTTTTTCCGAATTCTTTAACTTGTTTTCAGTTTCTCAGTTAGAGCGAGATAATAATCAATGAAAGTTAACAGAAATAATTGTTGAAACAATTTATTATTATTTCTAACTATATTCTCTTAGAATAATGCTAGAAAGTTGCGGTTTTTGCTAAAATTTACCAACTTTTGTCCACTTTTCAATTAGAGTGAAGTAATAATTATTTCAAGTTAACAAACATAATTGCTTGAACAATTTATTTTTATTGTTAATTATATTCTCTTTGAATAATGCTAGAAAGTTGAGATTTTTTCTAAAATATTTAACTTTTTGTCCATTTTTCGCTTAGAGTGAGTTAATAATTAATTCAATTTAACAAACATAATTGTTTAAACAAATTATTCAAATTATAAACTTATAAAATTATAAACAAATTATATATTATCTTCTCCTATAGTAATGTTAGAAAGTTGCCGTTTTTTCTGAAATATTCAACTTTTTGTCCACTTTTCACTTAGTGAGGTAAAAATTATGCAAGTTAATTATTTGATTGAAGTCTTTTTAATCTCCATATACGTATATTATCATCGATGACAACATGCTTTCTCCAGAGAAGGAGGGGGGGGGCTGATAGCAAAATGTATGCAATTCCAAATTTTTCTTTTACGCTTTGCAATAAACTTCGTGTTGTAATTCTAAACAAAATTTTTACAAGTCATTTGCAGACTAAATCCTCCCACCTGCTCCTAATTATTCCACCCTTTGTTTTTATCTCTACTGCAAGATAGCCTTTTTGTTTAAATTAATATTTTTAAAACATTAGCGAAAGAGTAAAAATACTTTACTTTGAAAAAAATAGAACACTATTTGAAATTAATTCTTGTTGATGTTCATTTACTATTTGTTCATAACTAAAAAATCAAAGCAAAACTGAAGATTTCAGAAAAAAGCGCAACTTTCTAGCATGACTCTAAGAAAAGATAGTTGTAAACAATAATCAATTGTTTAAGTAATTACGTTTGTTAACTTGCATTAATTATTATCTCATCAAGTGAAAAGTGGACAAAAATTTAAAAATTTCCGAAAAAACCGTAACTGTCTAGGATTTTCACAGATTTAATAAAATTCACTAATGAGGGCCACCATTGTGTGCCGAAACGTTTGAAGCAATTTAATTGGTTTCAATTCACCTGACCCTAAATCCAACTACATACATCAACATTTTCTACGAAATTTAATATAAATTGTTTAAACAATTATGTTGTTAATTTGAAATAATTTTTACCTCACTCTAATGAAAAGTGGACAAAAAATTGAAAATTTTAGAAAAAAACCGCACCTGTCCAGTATTACTATAGGAGAAGATAGTTATAAATAATAATTTGTTTAAATAATTAAGTTTGTTGAATGTTATGAATTATGAACTCACTCTAAGCGAAAAGTGGAAAAAAAGTTGAATATTTCAGAAAAAACCGCAACTTTCTAGCATTATTCAAAGAGAGTATTATTACAAATAATAATAAATTGTTTAAACAATTATATTTGTTAACTTGAAATAATTATTACCTCACTGTAATTAAAAAAAAGGGCAGAAGGTGGCAAATTTTAGAAAAAACCGTAACTTTTTAGCATTATTCTAAGAGAATATTGTTATAGATAATAATAAATTGTCTATAAAATTATTTCTGTTAACTTTAATTGATTATTGCTCCCCTTTAACTGCAAAGTTGAAAACAAGTTGAGAAATTCGGAAAAAACCGCGACTTTCTAACTCTATTCTTTCTCTCACTGTAAACAATAATGAATTGTTTAAACAATTTATTTAATCATTTTATTATCAGTAGAAATTAATATTTATGTATTAAAAACAATTTGTACTTTAAAAAACACGAAAAAATCATAATTAGCGCCAAAAACTCGCAAAAAAACAATTTTTCACTTATAGGGTCTTTTTGGGACACTATTTGATTTGTATTCTATAGCTAGTTGTGAAAAGAAATATTGAGTTTCAACTTGATTCACCTAATATTGACGATTTTGAATAAAATTTACAAAAACGTCTCTTTTTTTCTTATAGGAAATACGTGTTAAACTACATGAGGCTTGCGGAATCTCTAAATATCATTTTAAAAAAACGCATTTATTTTTTTGTGGATTCGAACAAATTTTGGGGGTGAGAGCATGAAAATTCGGAAAAAAATTTAGACCGCCTTACTGTAAATGCTCAGGTGACAGAATCGTTTCTGGACGAAATATTATGTTGTTTTTCAAAGAGTTTTAAAGGACACTTATTTGACCGATTAGATGAACAAATTTTTTTGACGAAGTTATGAGTATTTGAACTTTTAAAGTTGTTGACGCAGTTTATCAAGAATTTGTCAAAATTTTTTAAAAAAGTGTTGTTGCATCCAAACTAATATAGACATTTGTTTTTTTTTTTTTATTCTGATTCATCGTTCCCTTTTGAAAGTTGTCGGTAAATTAGAAAAATTGTCAAAATTGACAAAATGTCGGTGGTTTTCATGAAAATTTTGAAACTCAATTTTCTCAAAAATTCCACCGGTTTTATTTTTCTTAATATTTTTCTAAGTTGGTACTAATGTAATGAATTTATCCCGAAAGAGTTTATCTTGTGCCCGCGTCTTAGAAAGAAGAAAGAAATTGTTTTTTTTATGAAAAATAAAAATTCGCATTTTTTCAAAAACAATACGAGATACAAGAAAAGATAAAAGAGGAAAGTTGTTCTTTTCAAAAAGTTCTAAAAAAAAGTATCTTGGCACTTTTTTCTATCTTACGTTATATTCGACATTTGTACTAAAATATAAATGAAATCAGTAAAAATTGTTTCAATTCTTTAACTAATTAAGGTAAACGTCCCAGTAATCGTGACCTTAGTCCCAGTAACTGTTTCGCCGTCAATATTATTTTTTAGGCATTTATAATTGATTGTTATTGATTTTGATAATAAATAATGCTAAAGCTCGTTAGTTTTTGTTACTAAATATTTTTTTAAAGATCTTTTATAATCATTTCTTTAGGTTATGTGCCAATTGCACGTACCGGTCCCAATTACTGGGACCGGTACGATTACTGGGACATCTGCCTTAATTAATTGTGAAAATTAATTAATATTTTATGCTTACAGTCATGTCATAAATGAAGAGGTATGACATAATGGAAAAGAGAAATTCAAATATCTATATTTTGAAGAATTCTGGATAAACTGCATCACCAACTTTAAAAGTTTAAATACTCATAACTTTGTCAAAAAAATTTTCTCATCAAATCGGAGAAACACGTGTCGTCTAAAATCTTTTGAAAAACAACATATTTCGTCCGGAAATGATTCTGTAAGTTGAGCATGTACATACTGTCTGATTTGAAATGAATTCGGCCCTAATTAATGAATTTTTAAATATTTAACCAATAAAGTGATTCTAAAATTTACAAAAATCTCTTGAAAGATTTGAAATAAAATTTAATAATATAATATTTGAAAAATCAGTTTTTGAATTAAATATGTTCATACTACCATAATTCAAAGTTGATGCATGAAAGAAAAAGATTCGTTTTGAAACGGATCAGTTGATCAAGAATAATAATATATCACGCGCGCGCGAAGCGAGCAATTTCTTTTTGTTTATCTGGCTAATAAATTTTTTTTACCTCTATATCATATTCCTTTAAATAATATAAATTTTTTCCCACAACTTTAAATATGAAATGCAATTTATTAATTTTATAATTATGATATGATTTGGGTAAATACATTATGTGGTCAGATTGAAAAGGAGAAATAGCGCACAAGAGTTTGCTGCTAATATTATTATTACTGAAGCGATGGATTAATGCGTCAATTTGTGTATATATATGTTTTTTATTTATTGATAGAAACTAAAATATAATTTAGGAATCTTTTACAATCCCTCAAAATTGTATGAATTTTCTCGAGTGTCTCTTAAAATAGATAAGCATCATCTAGATTTGTTCAAAATATTTTAAAATTTTTTAAAATATTCTTAAAGTACAAAAATTTGTCTCCTTTTCTCTACTTACATAAAAAGGTTAATACATAAACAGGTAGATACGCGACCGAATTGATTTTATTTTATAAAGAAAATCTGTACTGTAATTTACATAAGTGCTCTGTTATATATGTATATCTTAGAATAAACCCATTGCACACAAAATTTCAAGGTTTTCTTAAGAAGAGATATTTTTCTTTAAATTATTAATATATATTATATGAGTAGAAACGTTAAATTTGAAAAATTACATATAACTCATAACTTCACACCAGATTCTCAAAAATTTTACTGCAGTTACTTTATTTTAAAGAAGATCATGAAATATACAAAAAATAAGACGTGATTTTAATTTTATTCTGGCAAATTATTTCGAAATTGATTGAAATTAGTGATTCATTGTACTTACTTGCGGTATGGAATTTGTGTTGAGTTTAAATTCAAAACAGACGCACACACACAAACATACATAAATTAACTATAAATAAAATTTAGGTATATAGACCAGTAGACCTATGTACGTCTTATTTCAACCTGTTAAAATAGTACGTGATTTTAATTTTATTCCTGCAAATTCAGAGTTTCTATAACATCCCAATTTCAAAATTCCCTGACTTTTCCTATACCAATTTTTTATTTTCACTGAACGTTATCTGACATTATAATTGTGATTATAATTATATAATATTGTAATTATAAATTATAATTGGTTAGTTATAATTTAATTGATTGACTTATAATTATAATTTGTTGAATAAAAAAGTAAAAAAATGTAAATTAAACAATATAAGATATAAAACCTCGTGGAAAAAAAGGACATTCGTTGATAGGTGCGGAACTTTTTGACCCAGTAGGATCTGTGGATAATAATTCCAGTTGTAATACCGCATTGTTGGTTTCCGTTGGTGGTGTTGAAAATATGAAATATTCTAAAAGTAAATTCTCTTCCGATTCTTTCTCAACTGACATTTTATTCCGTTCGTCCCCTTTCAATGCATTGGATCCTTTGCGTTTTTTAATTAGTGCAGTACCATTTCGGTACCTCCATGCTAGACACTCCTATTTTGGATTAGCAATTTAAACTCTCCATTCTCGAGTTTGCAGTCTATACCCTCGAATATCGGGTTTGCAGTCTAAACCCTCGAATCTCGATTTTTAGCGAAAATAAGTTATTATAACCATTGGAATCGTCATGTAATTATTTATCATTTATAAAAATATGGGAAGTTGAGGCGAAGTATATAAAAAGAAAAGAGAGAATTGTCAAAAACCATTTGGAATCAGTTCCGGGGATAAACCTCGAATCTCGAGCTTCATTTTTTTCCGCTTGGAAAACAGCGCCAAAGATGATTGTATTTGGCACTGTTTTCCGAGCATAGTTACAGCATCTTCACATTATACATTTACTGAAAATGGATATAGAATAGAATCATTCTGAAAACCAATTTCTTCTTGAATTTGCAATTAAAACACCTTTATTGACGACAAAAAACATTTATATAAAAAATCTTTTTTTCTAAGTCACGACATGTGTGCCCTTTCGCAGAAGTGACACCGCTCGATCGTTTCGCGGTTTACTTTCAACTAATTTGAATTTGATTTCAATTTGTCTCAGCTTCACTTCTTCTAATTCACAAACGATTCAAACTATTCACCCTTGCAAATTAGAAATATTTTATATAATATGAAAGAAATTAAATATATTGTTCTGAAGATTTGCCACGTTTTTTAAGTAGAAATAATTTTTTCAGGGATTTTTATATGAAGAAGGCATTGTACAAAAATTTTATATATGAATATGTATTTATATGGATCAGACAGAAAATTATATTAAGCAATTATTGATTTAAAGACTTCTGAATTATAAAATTGATCAATAATTAAAAACCCAGATGAAACTAGAGAAGATCCGAAGAGGAAAAACGTTCTGTGATACAAGTAACACAAAACCGTGCTAACATGAATATGTTCTAGCCGCTGCGAAATGTACTATGAAATAAATATAAATTATTTTATCGTACTATGTATTTATTGATTTTTTATTATCATTAATTGTAATCAGTAACAATGGTTTGTGATAACTGAAATAACTGCTATAATCCTTCGTTTATATTGAACACTAAACGTTACGTAAAAATTTTTACTTAATTATTTTCACCGATAAACGTTATCGAACCATACGCGATAAGCGTTAAGGATAAACTGATCTAAATTTATCGTACAATCACTCTTATGTTCAAATACATAACTTGTCACTAATACCATTAAACTTCAATTTATACCTAAAATTTATACCTCATTTATTTTCGCCGATAAGCATCACAGATTTCGTGACTCAATTTCGTGACGCAAGAAATCGCGAACCCCCACGCCTAAAACATATTCATGTTAAAATCCCTTACAATATTTAACTTAAAACAAAAAGATTTCTGGAAAAACACAAGAACTTAAAATTTCAAATGCAATCGAAAAGGAGCAATTTTCAAATTTTTCATTTCTGAGGTTTTTAAATTTGCAATTTTCTTCGAACACGGTTGGAGATACGAAATTTTGGAAAAGGAGAAAAGTATTTGACTCGACGATCACAACTCAGCACAACCTTTGCTTTGTTGAAATTTTCGAATTTACAAATTTGTCATTTATGAGGTTTCCAAATTTGTTTTTTTTTCGAAAGCGGTTGCAGATACGAAATTTGGAAAAGGAAAAAAATGTTTGCTTCGACGAGCACAACTCAGCACAACTTTTGGTTTGTGGACATTTGAATATTTTGGAATTATTCTTTTACTTTTTGTGTTTTACATTTTGAGTTTTGTTTCAAACATGGTTACGCTTTTGTATTTTGGTTTGCAGCACAATATATGAACTTAAAGCTACCTAGCACAAAACTTGGAATTGAAATTAAAAAAAAATATTGTGGTTCTGGGAAAAAAACTTTTTTCAAAATTTTAGCCTTAATTTTTGAATTTTGGCAAAATCGTTTTCGGTACAAATGAGCACAAGTCTAGCACAATTTAGCACAACATTAATTTTTTCGAAATTTTAACATTACGGTTTTAAATTCCAGGACATCAATTATTGATTTAAAGAAAGAGATCACGGTTTCAAATTTTGGAAACGCGGGAGTTTCAATGTGAACAGATGACTGAATGAATGAATGATTGTAATTGTTAAATAAAAGTACAAAATTAAATGTAATTAAAATCTATTTAAATTATAGTCTGATGAAGCGTTGCTACAGCAGCGAATTTTTTCTGCCAAGGTTGCATAATTTTGCAACGTTCTTAATGACCCAAGTAGGAAATGAGCTTCTCTTACAACATTTGATTGACGTACAGTCTGCACTGGATTATTTAAGTTTCACGCTTCCTTGTGATCTCAGGCTGAGATTCCGGAATCAAGAATAAAATTCTTCTCGTTAGTGTAACTTTTAAATTACGTAAAACCAGTAATCTTAAGACCTTAAAAGTAGTTACTGCCACTTTCATTCGGCCCAGCCGTATAAACTATTCATTTCTGAGTGAGTTTGAAACTTATAACGGCTTCAGCGAATGGTCTCGGGTTTATTTTCTCCTTTGATTTACGATCCTCAAGTTTTCAAATATATATGAAAAATATAGCAGTTACGTAAGCCTTTAAATTTAATCTGTAGATATAGTTTCAACTCGAGAGTATTTTACTTCATTCTCGGAGATACTGCCGACGATGCGTACAGTCTTAACTTTAATGTCCTTTGACACAAAATGATGACTAATGACGGTTTTGTGGTCAGTTTCTGATTTTCTATTACTAACGAAGTTTTATTAGTGAATTAGCACATATCCTGGCATCCAAGGTTCATATAGGATTGTAAAAGACGTTACAATCATTTGAGTTATAGTCACATAAATTATTGAAAATCATGAAAAACGTTTTTTTACCTCGTTTAGTTTACGTAAAAGGAGTGGTTATTTGTATTTGCATCTTCATGTTTCTTGTAGCTTCTTTCTTCTTCATTGCACCTAGAAAATCAGAATAATATTTATGTATGAAAGTTTGAGGGAAATTTTTAAGACGAAGAGCTGTTGTTGATAATGAAAATGTTACTTACTGTTAACTAATAAATCATTAGGATATTGTTTGGAGTCTGAAGCTCTATTTGATAGGTTCTTGTAGTAATCTGATAACGTGCAACGTTTATATTATATTAATATTTCCCTCATCTCTCAATTTCTGTTGACGTCGTGACGAGGATGCTGAAGAAGAAATTATATTCTCATAGTTGGCGCGCCAATTGAGACGAGAGGTTTTGATAAGATGTTCGCAAAGTGCTTGTTCGAAAAGGCGGAGAGAAATGAAGAAGTAAAAGGTTCAAGCATGGTTCCTCCAGTATGCAGATGCTCATACTTACATAAATGTCAATAAACTTATAAAAGCCAATTATGCAAAATTCCCATTGTTTACGAGTTTCACCTTTTATGTCTAATTTTATTTGATATGATTCATATAAATATGAAGTGAACTGAAAGTTACAGTCATAATACAAGGAAATCCTGGAAATCCCAAAGAGTTGGCCTTTCTAAAATTCTAATAAGGCATAATATTCTGATTAGTGCCCACAAAAAATACATTTTAATGTTTTTGCTGCTTCCTACTCGAAATCTGGTGTCTTTTTGCAAAAAATTCCCACGTATTTCTTCTTTTTTTGTTTCAAAAATTTTCAGAGGTGCCGCAAGAGACGTTTTATTATCCGTGTGTCGTAAAAATTTGTTTATCGAGAAAATAAGAAATACGGGTCAATTTTTTTTTAAATGCACGTAATTTTAAGTGGAAAAATGTAAAAAAATTAAATAGTAAAATTTAAAGAACCGTTTTCAAAAAGTTTAAGCAAATTTTTAGGGCTTACCCCCTGAAAAAATAGCTAAAAATAAATAAATTACCCCGTATTTATTCACTTTTCCAAAAAATAAAATTTAGGGCCATTTCAAAAATAAAATGATGGTTAAAAATGTCTGAAATTATTATTTTCCAATTGAAGAAATAATACGAGGTACTATTTACTTAAAATATATAATTTTAGGTGATAAGATCTTCCAAATATTTATAATTTAAATATTTCCAGAATTAATTTAAACAAGTTAAATGTAAATTTCTTTTGTTTCGATAAAAAATATTTGTGATACTTAAAAAGTGTTTGAATTGGAAAATAAACTTATTTTATGAATTTTATAAAAAATGTAAGATTAATTTATCAAATATTTAATTATTAGATCACTTGCAAATGATGTTAAAAATTTGAAATTAAATAGTTTCAAAACAAATTTCTGATTTCCATGGAAAAAGAATGAGAAAAATTGACTACGATCATTAAAATGCAATGGAGTTGCACATTTCATAACAAATTGATGGAAAAGAAATAAAAACATTGCAATATTGCGAATCTATTTTACATATAACATCATAAAATGAATGGACCATACGTAATTCTTTAAATATTGAAATTATGAATATTTAGAGGGACTTATCATCTACAATTATATATTTTAAGGAAATATTACTTCGTAATAATTATTTCTTTTAAAAATAATAATTTAACCCTTTAAGGCACACATTTTTCTCTTAGTGGTAAATGACTTTTTTTGCCTGTAATAAGTATTTTAGGATTTAAAGAATTAAAAAATATCACTAAAAAATTGAAAATTTTGAACCTTTTTGAACTTTTTTTTCGAAAACTATTAAATATTTAGAATCTGAAAACCAGCATGCAAGATTGTAAATTTAATGGAGAGGTATAAAAATATTTGTGTCTAAATTTACTTTTTTCGAAAAAGAAAAAAATACGGGAAAATTTATTTTTTAAATGTATTTCAGGGGAAAAATACTAACCCTCAGGTGGTTAGTATTTTTCAGCTCTAGCTGAAAATTTTTTCTAGGTCACGAGCCCTAAAAGTTTGCTTAAACTTCTTTAAAACGGTTCTCTAAATTTTGCAATTTGAATTTTTTTTAATTTTACCCCTCAAAATTACGTGCATTAAAAAAAAGTTGACCCGTATTTTTTATTTTTTCAATAAAAAAATTTTTGTTACTCACAGATAATAAAATGTCTTGCAGCACGTTAACAAATTTTGGAACAAAAAACGAAAAAATTCATAGTAATTTTTTTGCAAAAAGACATCAAATTTCGATTAGTGAATAGCCAAAAAATTGAAACGTATTTTTCGTGGGCACCCACTGAAAATAGTATTCCACTCGTCTCCGGCTCGTACTGAAAACATACACTCGTCAAAAAAGTCCCTCTCCCCCTTGGCGCATACGATATTTTTTATAACAAATGCA
>JBAGKK010486508.1:0-36235 GCA_037177015.1 Euceroptres primus
AAAACAACCCAGGTAGCAAAATTCTATAGAATTTATGTAGAATTCATTCTATAAAATCCTCGCAAGAATTCTACTCAAATATCTATAGAGACTTCACAAGAATTCCACAAGAATTTTAGTCCAATTACTATAGAATTTTATATAAAATTTCTGTATTGTCGAATTCTTGTGATTATTCTATAGAAATTGTACTAGAATTCTATAGAATTGCAAAATTGCACTAGACTCTATAGAAATTTGAGTAAAATTCGTGTGAGGATTCTATAGAATGCATTCTACATAAATTCTATAGAATTTTTCCACCTAGAAAAATTATAGAAAATTATCGAAGATTTTGGAAAACTGCACAAAGTCTTTAATAAAAATTCTCCAGTATTCTGAAAGAATCTGTAAAATATCCTAGAAGATTCTAAAAGAATCTAAGAGGTCTTGGAGGATTTTTGAAGATTCGGGTGGAATTGAGAACATAATGGAAGAGTCCAGAAGATTCTGGAATACTCTAGAATATTTTAGAGAAATTTAATATATTTTGGGTAATTTTTTAATCCTAGAGGATTTTAGAAGATTCTGGGAAAGAGAAAAATAATAGGAAATTTTAAAATGGTGAACTTTAAGGGATGAGGAAAAAAAATACGAGAAACTTTGATCCTTGAAACTTATGGGATTATAACAACAATTTTAGATTGGAAATACCTATACTATATTTTTTTTAAGTTTTCTATTTTCTTCAAGATTGTGAGGAATGGGAAAAAGCTTAATGTTGTTTCTTAAAATGGAAATTCCTCCGCATGAGTCGAACCGTTATAATATTATAGAATCCGAACGAAATCCCATACTTATAATGCAGCAGTGTGATTTGGAATTGACAAAAAATTGTTGAAAGCCCCGCCGCATGATTATCTAACCCGTTATATTTGGCTTTCACGAGAAGAACGAGAATGAACCGCGGCTTGAATACAATTTTACTACCGCAGTTATAACTTTCTTTTACTTGATAGATTATGCCACGTCTTCTCGAACATTGTTCATGACAATAGCTTCGAATACCGAGCAATTTACTGCCCGAAGCTCGGTTATTGAGCCTTGATGGCAAAAGTGAAGTTATTTAGATGGCATGCGAAGAAAAGATAGACTATTAAAAACAAGATAAATGCTTCTTGTGATTTTAATCGAATGTCCTCGTTACTTCTAATTATTCACGCTTTTATAGGTTCAAAATAAATACAAATCAAAATCAAAACCGTGCAAATGTGAAAAGAAGCTAAAACGAAATTTGGTTCTAATAATTTTAAAGAAATTTTGAATTGCTATTGATTTAGTTTCAATAAATAAGTTTAGACCCCATGTAAAAAAATTCCAAGAACTTCCAAAAATTCCAAATTTTCCAGGATTTTTTTACAAGCGATTGTAAAATTCTTTAAAATACGAAAGGATTTTTAAACAAGAAGCCAAGATATTAAGAAATACTGACAGGAATCTAAAAGTATTGTATTATAATTAAATTTCATTTGAAGAGGAATTGTTTTATCTTTTATTTATAAGTTCCTAAAAACAGTGTGAAATGTTTTTTAAATTGGGAAATTATAGTATAGATTTCTGTGATGATTGTATGAATAAAAATAATTATATGAAATAAGATAAATATTATTGAGCGGATGGAGTTTTATAGGGTTCTTTGGAGGATTCACATTCCTCAGGCACAGAAGCTATTTCAAGGGCCTGTTCTTCACTCTTCTTCGCCAAATAAGGCCAGGCTGGTGCATCTCGACCGAGTCCTTAACTTTTTTTCTCCTTTTTTCAATCCAGAACGTCCATCCTCGATGGTTCTTCTAGGAATAAGGGTAGGTTTTCAAGTTGCTCGTTTTTCTCCAGACTTGGGAGCGATAATAGTTTAAACGTCCAAACTTGGTTCGTAAAGTGGTCCTCGTTATACTAATGAATTAAAATTGCACATTTTTTCAAATTACGAGACTTGAAATTTCAAGTGAAAATACAAAAATGTTCTTTTTACAATAATTATTTTAAATAAAAATAATCATTTTAGAAAAAATAAAATTATCTTTTTGCAATAAAATAAAATAAAATATTTCATATTTAGTGCATATTTGAAAAACACTTTTTACAATTTCACCATTCTGAGACAATAATTCAATTGATTTAATAGGTTGTTTTAAGTTTAAAAAATAATTTTTTTGGATTTACTTTTGAATTCAGATTTGAGAAAGATATTCTTTCGGAATTCTGTGAGAAGTGCATAATTCTGTGAGAAGTGCATAATTTCTTTCTGAAATGAGAGCATTGAAAAAGGACGAAATTTATGTCTGACTAAAACTGGTCTTTTTCACTGGAAATATATAATAGGTACGACTCATTAAAACATTTCACATTCATTTTGAACTATTCATGACATATCTCAGAATTTTTTAAAATAATCAAGTTAATAAAATGAATTTAAGAAAATTCAAGGTGAATTCAGTTAAATTTAAATTAATTGCAGGTGTAATCAACTGCCTTCAAGTGAATTGGAAGTGAGTTGAAAGTCAATTCAAGTGAATTCTAGGTGATTGCTACTTGTTTGAATTGAAGTTGTAGAACCTTGGAGAGTTGAAGTTCTAAAAGGTGAATTCAGATTCGAGGTCAATGCACAAGTCAATTCAAGTGAATTCAGCTAAATTCCAATGAATTCAACTGAATTCGAGAATTGAAGATGAGTTCAAGGTTCAGCTGAATTCAAGATGACTTCAAAGAGAATTTAAGATGAGTTCAAGGTTCAACTGAATTCAAGACGACTTCAAAGAGAATTTAAGTTAATTAAAATGAATTCAAGGTGAATTCAAGTAAATTAAAATGAATTGAGTTAATTAAATTCAAGGTGAATTCAAACAAGCTAAAAGCAATTTCAACGTGAGTTCAACTGAATTGAAATGAATTCAAGTGTATTCAAAGTGTAGTAGAATGAATTCTAGGTCAGTTTAAGGTCAGTTCAACTTAATTAAAGTGAATTCAAGGTGATTTCTACTTAGGTAAATTGAAATTGAATACAAGATGAATTTAAAGTAAATTCAAGTTAATCAAATGAAGTCTAGTAAATTCCAGGTGAATTCCAGTTAATTGAAATGAACTGAAGTGAATTGAAGGTGATGTAATCGAATGAATTCAAGGTCAGTTCAACTTAATTCAAGTGAACTCAAGAGGAGTACTAAAAGTAAACCAGTAAAAAAGTAAGTAATAACGTTTACAAAAGTAAACCAAAGTAAAAAGATAGGTGACTTTGTGGTTTAGCGTTATTCTCTTAAACCTAGCAATGGAAAATTCGACCAAAGCGACAATGTCTCTTACTTATCTTTTTACTTTGGACGGCAGAATACTAGGTGAATTAAAGAATTGAACATGCCTACAAGGTGAATTCAATTTAATCAAATAAATTGAAGTAAATTCAAACTGAAGACAATTTCAAGGTGAATTCAACTGAATTAAAGGTGTGATCGAATGATTTTAAGGTCAGTTCAACTTAATTCAAGATGATTTCTACTTATGTAAATTAAAATTCAATACAAGATGAATTTAAAGTTAATTCAAGTTAATCAAATAAATTCCAGTAAATTTAAAGTGAATTTCCCTTGAATCGAAATGAATTCAAGTTGAATGTATAATTAAATGAATTCAAGGCCAGGTCTACTTTATTTAGGTGAATTCAAGTTGATTTCTACTTAGGTAAATTGAAGTTCTACAAGGTGAATTCAAGATTACTTCAAGTTAATTAAAATGAATTCAAGTAAATTCAAAGTGAATTCAAATAAGTTGAAGACGATTTCAAGTTGTAATTAAAGTGAAACGAGTTGAATATATAATCGAATGAATTCAAGATGAGTTCAAAGTCAGTTCAACTTAATTCAAGTGATTTCAAGGGCAATGCTAGGTGAATTAAAGAACTGAAAATATCTGCAAGGTGAATTCAATTCAATCAAATGAATTGAAGTAAATTCAAAGTGAATTAAAGAAAATTGAAGTCTCTTTCAAGGTGAATTCAACTGAATTGAAATGAGTTTAACTGAATGGAAATGAATTCAAGTGAATTGAAGGTATAAGCGAATGAATTCAAGGTGAGTTCAACTTAATTCAAGTGAATTGAAGGTGAACATAAGTAAAATTATATTTTGCAAAATGATTCTCTGTGTTTTTCTTACACTGCTTTCGATTAGATGATCAGAAAGGATTACAAGAGAAGGGAAAACCGCTGATTTCTTCGATTTGCAACCTGAGGTCGTCGTCCTCCATCGCTTATATTTCACTGAACGCATTCGCACTTTTCATGCACCCCGTGCACCGTGATATTGTGGGCGTCGTTTCTTCTCGAATTTCATGATTCAGGCATCAAGGCACGATTCCACTGAACGTCCTCTTGTCTTCTGAGAAGGTGGTGAACCTCAGTTCTGCTCCAGTACTCTTTCGAGCAACATCGTGGCCTCTCGCTCCGTTATTCGCATATCTCGTTAATAGACTTTAGAGACCTTACTCTTCGATACAATCAAATACCGTAAGACACACATGTTACTTGCTGCCTCATGTCTTCTTCTGAAGCACATGATTCTTCTCTCATTGTCAGTGCGCCTGTGCAAATGTCCACGTTTATGAGGAATGTTGAAATGTGCGCGAAATTGGATTTGCATGCCTTAAACCTTGAGGCTCTTTATTCGATTCAAGATCAAAACTTTTTTCTTGTTTAGTAAAGAAAAAAAATAGTAATAAATTATTAATAAAGAAATTCGGGAATGAAAAAGAGGTGAAATTTTGAAATTGTTTCCCAAAGTCGTGCCGTGCCTGAATGAATAGATCCTGAGATATTGTGCGAAAGGATGATTCCTTCGAGAGATATACGGAACTTGAAGTTGGACGCGTTTGAAACCAGTGCTCGATCGAGTGTAACGAAGCAATTATTATTGTTGTTTTTACATATGTTTGATGCATAATTATTAAGGATCAATGTAGTTGAAGAGATTGTTTAATTTTTGATCAAGTTTTGGTTCTATGATATGGGGTTTGAGAACACTAATGCATTCGATGGTATAAAATTCATAATATAGACAAGAAGATGATAAATTTTCTGGGCTTGGAAATATTTATGAGACAGATTATTTGTACCGTTAGAAATGTTGTTTTCTGATAATAATTAAAAAAGATTAACGACTTTTTAAGTCAATGAAGTGAGAGATGAAAAGTTATCATTTAAATCTTACGCACATGCGTAAGATTTTTAAAAAAAAGTAAATTCTGTAATTGGAAATCTTCAGGCCTGATGCAAAGAATTATATGTAATTATTTAGTATTTTTATAATCATGTCTAAAAAACAATTAAATCTTTAATATTTTTGGAATTCCTCAAATTTATAGATTAAACAACAGTTTAAGAAAAATATAGATCAACAGTCCCCCACTTCCAACAAAAAAGTATTTCTAAATTTTTATTAGAATAAATTTTTAATCAAATTAAATGTGAAATACTTTATTGATGGGTCTTGTAGGAAAGTATTTCAATTTGATAGAAAATTTTGTCTTTGTAAAGAATAATTTACTCTGGTAGTAATTTAAAATTAAATTCACAAAATAAAAATAATAAATAATGTATGAAACATAAAGAAACATTGCAATTCATATTGAAAATAAAGTCTTTCTATAAAAAAAATTATATATATTTTCTTCTTATACCTACAAAAATAATTCAAGATTTTTTAAAATATAGATATTAAATTAATTTAAAGAAACTTTAAAATGGATAAAAAATTGCTAATAATTTTGATTTATTTTCTTTTTGCATATAATATTAAAATATTATCGTTTACTACTTCAGTTTTAATTATTTATTTTACACTGTCTGATATACTGGCATCTCAAAAGATGTTTAAAATCCAATCTTATTTTATAGGTGAAAATTATAAAACTGAATTAAATCCATGATATATACCTACTCATTTTGGCACTAATCCGACAAACTATAAGTAATAATTATGTAGTATTTTGAAACTTAAATCTTTTAATCCAAAAAGATTTTAAGAAAAACGAATGCAGGAACATAAGTGATTTTAAGTGCGAAGACAATTTTCTCAAATTAAACTATAAATTATGTTGCCTGCATAGAAAAATATTAGTGAAATCTTTCAGCGTCAATATTTTACTGCTGAGATAAATATATACTTTCCTACGGTCATTTAATGAGTAAGTATAACTATGAAAAAAAATCCCTATCTAGAATCTAGAGTATAGCTGCATAAAACGATAAAAACTTAAACTTATTGCAACTTTCACAGTTATACTTTATTTTTAAAACTACAATTTCTGCTTGGTTATATTTTAATCTCGTACATTTACATAGCGTACAATTTACATCTCGTTCAATTACATTAATAATTCATACCTTTCGAAGTTAATTAATTACTAATATTATTTAATTTTAATCATCCTAAATTAATATAGTTACTCACAAACTGGAGCTTTATTTAAATTTGTTTAAATCCCTGATTGTATCTAATTATTAATACTTCAATTGTTTTATAATTAGGGCATATGATAAAACGAAATATTAATATTATATGGAATACCTCGATCCGAAAATTTGCCTCTAAATATCACAATTTTTAAAAGTTTAAAAGAAGATAAAATAACATTTAATATTTGAAGAATCTCTACCTGATATTTTTAAACATTTTTTATTTTAATGAAAAATTATTATTAGATACACAAATTATTGAAGACAATAATTTAAATAATAAATTAACTTTCTTTATGTTTCCAGAAGTCGAAAATGTGGCGATCAATCACGATTTGGATTTGGCTGCGGGTGGTCAAGAGGAGGGAAATTCGATGGAAACTGTACGAGACATAGTTGAAAAAATAGTGGAGGGTTTAGTTGGAAATGTGGACAATACACCTGTAAATCAAATCTACGATCATCCTGCATGTAAGTATCATAAAAAATTTTCTTTTCCTTAAAAACTGAATTCAAAAAAATTATTTTCCAAAAAAAATGCTTCAAAAACCATAAAAAAACGAAAAAACTTTTTAAAATTATGATCTTCATTCTCTTCATTAACTCTAAATCAAAGAATAAAACCGAAACCGAAATAACCGAAAAAACCGATTTCTAGGAATCGGTTATTAAGGATTTAAAAGTCACTGAAAAGCTAAAAGCGAAAACAAAATTTTTGATAAATTTTTTTTTGATAAAATTTTTGAGACCAAAACCGTTATTTTTAAATTCCTAATAACCGATTCGAAGAAATCGGGCTTTTCGGTTATTTCGGTTTTGGGTTTACTGCCTGCTGTAAATACTAATGTCATTTATATCAGTGGAGTAAGGGTAGTTAATTAATTGTGAATCAACAAATTTTATTTTTTCTTTAAAATATTAGGAAATATTTAGGAAATTATGTAAATATTAAGCTTTGAAATTTCAAATTTAAAAAGCCCAAGTTTTTTTCTGAACATGAACGTTTTTTCAAATTGTAATTACGCCACTAAACTGTTCTAATATTTCATTTAATTGTAATTACTTACTCTCAGTAAAAATTAACATTTTCTCATAAACTTTTATATCGCTTACTGTACATACGTGATGGACTGAAAAATGCTGCCACCTTCCGAGAACATATTATAACTAATCAAGTGAAAAGTAGGAAAAAAGAATCCTTTGTTTTAACAACTATAAAATAATGGAATTATTATGAAGATGTAATACTTAAAATGTAAATTTAAACGGAATTTTGTTTATTATTTAAATTCCTACCAAAAAAGTTATTCTTGAAAAAGTAGAATTTATCATTCAAGTAAATATTTTCAATTATTTATTTATTATTTGTGTTTAAGGTCATTTACAAAAGAAGATGTTTATTATATTCGCAATTAATTAATATATCATGTATTTATTTTTGAATATCGAATTTAGATTAGAATTTTGAATAGGGAAACTACTTTAAATACTAAAATATAATATTCTTTTGTGCAAAATTAACGCATACTAACAAAAATTAACAGATGATCAGCTTATGGAAAAATATTCTGTCCTATTGATGGGAGCCTTGTCGAGACTTGTGGTTTCCTTAGAGCTAATTTTTCAAAGTAAGTATAGTCTACTAATCAATTCATAACTTTAAAAATCACTAACTTAAAAAATTAACCAGTCAGTCTGACGATTTAGAAAACTATTTTCGAGTTTCGTACATTAAAAAAAATGAATTTACTGAAATATATTTCATTGGCAGAAAATCGAATCAATTACGATTGAATTTAAATTTCAGTTCGCTTGCAATCAATTTTTTACCAAATGAAACTTCCAACTCAAAGAAATTCAATAACGATTATAATTAAGTTTATTTTATTCTAATGAACTTTTTAAAATTTATATTGAAAATATATTCTTATTGTAATAAAAGAGTAGTAAAAGTCAATTGAAATTATAAACACATTTAAAAAAAATAATATGTCTCTGGTTAATTTTAATGCTGTTATTTTGAAAAACATCATGCTTTGCTTATTTCCCTTTAATCTTCAGCAAATAACAAATCAACAGATCCTTCATTATATCCTTTCTCTAAATGTATGTATTCAAGAACCTCAATATATATATATATGCATGATAATTGCAGTGACTCTATAACAAGCTTCTTTCTTTTTACACTTTTTTTTTCTCTACTCTTTTTTTTTTCCTTTTTTCCTCGTAAATGTACGTCAGAGGCGACGAAGAACTCTGTACCAGAGAATATTGTTAATTTATTCCTAACTAGCGAAAGATTGATTATTTCTATACTTGTGGGACAACATTTGCATGCGTGTACCTGTACAATTCCCTTACGTAAGTGACATAGAAATCGTAATTGTCGTACTTCTTCTCTTCGTTATGGGCAATTTTGTCTGAAACGACCTTCCCTCGTTTAAGATCAATTGTTCACGTTCCGTCACAGAAACGGATATTGGAAAAATTATCGCTACTTATTGTAATTTTCTTACAGAAAATTGCATATTTTCTTAGGGAATCATTAAAGTAATACCTCATTAGTCACGCTGATTGTTTTTTAAATAAAAAATTAAAGGGTGATTACAAAATTTCGTTTAAAGAGTTTATTCCTTCTCTCCCACGCGATAATTATGTTTTATAATCCAACAAAATTATCCCATTTCTAAGAAATGACATCAATTACATAGATATTATTATAAATAATTTTTGTACAAGTATATTTTTAAATCTCCATGGGAATAGAGTGAACATGATTTGTATTCTAAAAACGATTTTAATATAAGTCAGTGTCAGATTTTACAAAAAAGTTGCCTCCATTATTTCTCAAAATGAAAGATCAAGGAAGAAAAATAAAGACTTGAATGAATTTCAATGAGGAGTTCGAATAAATAAGCAGCTTTGTATGTGCAAATCGCGTTGTAAAAACTTGAAGCCAATAGGCGATAACTATTATTTTTTATCGTCAATATAATTACTCTCGAATGATAATAAAATAAATATAGAGCACAGTCTTCATAGAAAAATTGAATATTTGTTTTAGATAATGCAAAAGTATTACATACAAATAAATTTTGATGGAAAACAATAATCAATAAATTAATTGATGTTAAAATTTTTGTGTCGATTACTGATCAAATAATTTTCTGGAGAAACGAGAAAAAAAATCTGCCACGGACCGGATTAACATTAAATTTTAACATTAATTAATTAATTAATTTCCCTGGTCGACACTAATAACATCATTGTAGAATAATCAATAAAGTTGACATAAAATTGATTTAGTTATTGTAAAAAATTTGTTAAAACAAAAAATATCCAGCATCAAGTGAAACTTTATTTCATATTATAATTTAAATAAAAATGGGATAATATTGAGTCATTTTCATAGAAAATTATTAGCTGTTAGCTGAGTAAATTCTTGAAAAAATAATTAATCTCTAAAGTGATTCTGATGATTGATTTACCATGGATGCCAGACAAAACCATACCTAAAGCAGTTATTCTCTTTATAATGAATAATTGTAAACGCTAACCTAGCACAGAAACGTACAACAATTCTTATCAGCAGATTGCGCAAAGTACACTAAAGTACACCAACTGAGGTACTGCGTATTCTTTTTTAAACGAGGTCAAAATCGATATATGTCAGAGAAAAAAAACCTTCTTTTATATTTGTCTCAATTTAACGCAATGGTTTCCCACAATCGATATTAATCCGATTAAAAATATTTTTTTCAAATAATAAGTCCTTATTTTTAAAAATTTTACATTTCAAGGAACTTTCTTTTTTTAAAATATATTCCTAATACAAAGAAATACTTTCCCTACTAATTGAGAGTTTTAAATGAGTTTTACGTAAGTCCATAAACTTTTAAAATACCTTAATAATTTTTATAATATTAAAAATCAAATTGAATACTATTAAAAATCCAAACGGAAGAAGAGATAAAGGCAAATATTGAAAATTGAAAAGTTAAAACAAAATAGAACTCTTGGAAAAAATAAGGAAGCATAAAAGTCATTAGTGAAGAGAAACTAACAGATAAGGTGAAGATTAGTTATTTCCACTTAGTCGATTTTAGTTTACACAATAAGGTTTAAATCATCGGTTTATACACTATTAAAAACAACTTAAATCAAATATAAATTTAATATTTGTTCCAGAAAAAGACTCAAATAAAAAATTATTTCAGATCGCAAGAATCAAGAAATTCTTTTGTCTCCTGTATTTTTATTTTTTTTCTAATTTCTGGAAAAAACAATTTATTTTGGCAAAAATAAATTTAAAACTCTCGACCATATAAAATTTGAAACAGACTGAGGAAAATAGTATAATTATTTTATTCATTTTTTAAATTAAAGAAGAAGAAGAAGAGCTCAAGATTTTTTTTAAATTTATTAAATTTATTCTACTTTAAATTACATTACTTCCTCAATAAATTAGAATTATTCTTACTTTCTTATTCTTACTCAATAAATAAATTAGAAATGATAATAACAATCTTGTCAACTCGATCTATTAATATTTCAACTATAAAAATTGCAATTCTAATTCTACAAAAGAAAAAACACTTCAATTATATGTAATTTTATGGTATTTTTTATGAAATTGATGAATTGGATGAATGAAATAGAGTGAAAAGTTCAAGGTCATGTACCATAAGTGACGGTATTCAAATAGCTGGTCGGATGTTGAATTTAGAATGAAAACAGGTAAGAACACTCGCAAAAGCATCCCCACTTAAAGAAGCCGTAGTAGCTTATGTGGGGTACGTCGTTCACATATCACGTCGCCTTTTTCAGGCTCAGTCGCGACCTAAAGAGCATGTGTGATTACATGCTTGGAGTGTTTCTCCTCAAATAACAAAAAAAAATCGAAAAAGTGATTTTTGTGTTTTCAAAAAATGCAGATTTCATGCAAAGAGGGCGCGAAAAACGTGACAAGTTCTCATGGAAGAAGTGCAGTGCTTCGCATAATATAACGTAAATAATAGATGCACTCTCCATAAATCAAAATATAAATTGCAATAAAAATTAAAACTAATAAGTAACAGTCAAACTAACATTAATAACTCTTGCCAAAAATTATGCAACTGTGTAAAAAAATATAAAAATTGAAGTAACAGAAATATGTCTCATAATAATTCGTTTTTATAACACCTAAAAAAGGTAATTTTAATAATTAATTCACTTATCTATAAAGTTGTAGCAAAAGATATTTTTAAATTATTTTTTAATAGGAAAAACAAATTGAAGTTATTTTTAGAAAAATAAACATTGATTGTTTGTTATTACACGCGACTTTTTCCGCGGGGATTTACGTATGTTTGAAAATGATCTTGAACTTACTGAATTATTGAGTTCATAACTTATATAACTTCTTGGGAATGACAGAAAATCGTTTTTGATTACGTGCTTAATTGGAGGAGGATTCATATAAGTTAGGTAACTCAGAGAAAGAAAATATTTACGTAAGAATGTAATTAAAATCTGATTAAATCAACTGCTTAAAATCAATTTCACAATTCACCAAAGCAATTACTTGAAAATATTTTTAAAAATTATATTATACATTCAATCTCCTTTAAATGAAATTAAAGAAGAAAAAAAACAGTCTGAAGTAAGAGGAATCAGAAATTAAAACATATTTAGAATTATTAGAATTATACATATAAAAAACTAATAGGTACCTTCTCATGTGATAAGAAGGTAAATATACAACTATTTTACAGATAAACTTTTATAAAATTGAATAAATGTCAAGTTATAAAAATGATGAAAAAAATTTTCAAAAACAAAATGCAAAAGTCAGAAAAGACCCAAAAAAAAACTAACATCAATAAAAAGATACTAAAATTCTGATTAGCATTAAATGACACTATTCGGTAGAAATAATTAGATAGACAAAATCGTAAAAGTATGAATTTAATGACATAAATTTTCCGACAGACTGAAGAATCGAGACGATTAATTATAAAATGGTTGAATAGTGATAGTATCTGAAATACTAACTCGATAATTTCAAGTTCTGAATGAAAGATAAAAATGCACTTTGTATTTAATTAAAACTAGTGCACCTTTTGTTGAATGGATGTAGTACTTCAATTCATTCACTAACCGATAAATAATCATTCAAATTAATCATTTTTGTTCAAATTAAAAAAATAATTTTTATTGAAAACTATCCACGGAGATAATATTTTTATCACAAATTATTAATAAAATTCCTTTTATTCAAAATTATTTTCAAATTCATTTTTTACTGTGCATTATCTAAAAGCTAATGAAATTGATTACATAACTATTACAGTTAATTTTTTCCCGTTTGCATTTATTTAATACTTTAACATTTGATTTTTAATAGAAAACAAAGATTAGACCCTTATTTAACATAAATATTATAACTTTCTAATCAGTAATTAAACTTTCAATTTTTAATTATAGCCCGCAGCATCATTTACGGCTCATTTCGACCCGATACGGTACTTTCAATGTGCCACATGCAAATTGACTTTTTAGTCGTGGAAAATTCACTGAATAGACCACTTTCCTGAAGTGCCGCGAAAGACACGCGTGACCGGAATTGCTAATTGACTTTCTTGTTTCGGCACCAAAAAAAGTATTAAAACATAATTCCTCAGGCTAAAAATGTCAGAAGTTTTTTTCCTTAACAAAGTGTCTAAAATATTAAGCAGATATAGTAAACAAAGGCAAAGTGTTTATCTTCAATGAAAAAAAATTCTGGGATAAAGTTAATAGAATTCAAACAACTCTAAATTGAAGTTAAAGTACAAAAACCAAAGTTTATCAAAAAAATATTAATAATATGAAACGATACATATTATTTTGAAAATTATTTTTCCAAATTCTTTCTTTCTTTCCCCCCCTCTTTCTTTCTTTCTTACAAATTTTCTTAAATACAAAGGATTTGAAATATTCTTTGAAGCTGCAAAATGTTAAATAACAAATAATTATGTGGAATTTTGATATTTCAAATTATATTAGTCTTGGAATTATGTCGATAAAAACAAATCAGCTAAAATTTTGCTGCCTCAGCAAATTATTAGCAGACCCCAATTCTCCTCTGTTTTCAGAAAAACTTGAGGTGATCGATCCAATGAATTTAAAATTGTTTCATTCTTTATAATTCAACATTTGAATTGTAAATAAAGAAAGAAAAATATATAACTAATCTTTAATTGCAGTTCTTTAATAAAAAAATACTATTGATTAATTATCGATCAAAATAAGTTATGATAAAAATTTCCTCTTAAAATTGAAATCTCACACCCAATAGTGAAGTGTTTACAGTGCAAAGTGTGATAATGGTTTATCTGTTGTGACAAAGATAATAAAAAGAAATGACGTGGAAATAAGAAAACAGCTGGAAGTGATTAAAGTTCAATTAAAAACCAATAATGATAATAAGTCTCTATATGAAATAAATGTTTGTCCAAATATTGGAGGAAATGTTGACGCTGATTGGTGGCCTGATTGTCGTCTACTTTATCTACTTATTCATCTCGAAAAAAGATGGTAATCAATTTAAAATCAAATTTAATAAACATTTAACAAAGCTTTTTACAAATCAACAAAATTATTCAATTAGGTAATAGAATAATAATAAAAAATGTTTGTGCTCATAATTCAAGTCAATGATATAAACTGACAAAAAATTCATTTTATCAATAAATGTTTATTCAGAGTAATAAAGTCCTTTAAATTTGGTCTCTTTTTTAATTAAAAAAGTCCAAATTGGAAGATTTTGAATTTGAATTCTTTCAATTTTGAAAACATCTAAACTTAAAATTCTTTTTAATAAGAAAAATCCAGTTTTCAATAAACCAACATTTTAATAGTTCCTTATAAAACTGGATGAATTTTCAGTCAATGAAAATATATGAGTTCAATGAACGTTCTTGTTTAATATTAAATTGAAAACCTCCAAATTCAAAGATATCAAACTATTGAACTTTCAACTTTACAAATATCGATTTTTTACCAAAATTTTAAAATTTGAATATCAAGTTATAAGTTTTCAATTTTAATACAAGGACTTATCATAGTAACACGATAACATTAATTTATTGTCATAGATTCTACCCATAAATTATCCCCGGGATAGGTTGTTAAGAATTTGATCTGGGTATCGTTTATGCGCGTTATAGCGAAACTCATGATTATATATTATCCTCCTCACTCCACAGATAGAATGTTCACCTTGATCGACGAAAAAGAGTCATAAAATTTGTACAGCAAAAACCTAAAGGCTAATCAGTCTAATCACCGAGTCTAAAATAAAATCTGCCCTGAAATCTACAGGGGAAATAAAAACTACTGTTGTTAAAACGGTTTATAGTTTCCGTTAACCTCCTTTTAATCTTTAGAGTTTCAAGTACACATTGTGTACCTAGTTGTCTCTTTTCTCAGATTATACAATTTAAATTTATAATTTTATTATTCAGAAGAACTAAATCTGTTATTTTTCAAAGTGAGAAAGCGTTCAAACCTGGATACCTTCAAATTCAGGAATTTGAACAATTTTTGAATTTTTGAATTTTTGAACAAAAGTTCAAATTGAATTCTCTCAATTTTAGAAATATATGAAATTGAAACAGTTCTGAAACTTGGTTGCCTTCTAACTTAAAAGCATCCAAATGTTTTTTTTTTCATTTTGAACCTATGAAATTTAAAGACTTTTTATTTTAATTCTTCTGTCCTAAGTTGTTTGATTCTGCTCCAGTTTATCAAAATTAAAATATGAAACATATTTTTAACGTGTGAAAAAAATTATAACAGTTAATATGTAAGTGATAGGTTTTCTAAGAATAATTTGTTCTTAACAACGTCCTATTTTGGATCAATCAAAGTTTACTCTATTCCTAGCCTAGAAGTCGACTGAAAAAGGTATAAAAACTCTCAAAGTGTTCACATGCTGTAAAGAAATCCGCTATTTCACTATCGATTTACAGCTCCAACGCACGTATATTATCTAAAACTGTAATGCACTTTTCTTGAAATAAAAAAAGGAATTGATAAATTTCCAGTTGATTCTTTTTTTTTTATTTTAAAGAAAGAAAATGGTAAAAACCTAAAAACTTTAGAGAATTTACATATGTATTATAATTAGATTTGAAACTAAGAAATAAATTGTTTCTTGTTTTATAAAATTTTGTGATAAAAAATCTCATCAAATTCAATTTAAATGCACAAATAAACATTATAAATAAATTATAAATTATAAATTCAATTTTTTCCTTAAGTCTTAACTTTCAAGTTTCAAGTTTCAAGTTTCGATTTTATGCATGTGTGTGCATTTTTCATTCCATAAAGTTCCAGCTGAATTCGAATCTTCAATAAGTGTTAAATTACAGTTCATCATGCTATTTCACGTTTGAAGGCAAAACGGCAAATAAGCAATGAGGAAATAGAAAGAGAAAGAAAGAGAGTAAATATGCGTACCTTGCATAATATACTATAATAAACTGAGCTCTTCCACGATTAATTATAGCCCGAGAAATTCTTTCCTGGTCGAGTAAAAATTTTCAGGAAAATATATGGATAAATGCCACACAAGTCATGGGAGCCGATCTTATGTGTTTTTATGCACAGCTGTGCACAATAAGAATCAAGCTTTGTCGAGTTTTTTTATATTGAGTCGGTCGAGGAAGCGAGAAATTTAGCTTTTTTACTAATTTGTAAGTTAGTTTTGCCTGAAAATAGATGTTAAATGCTAGAAAAGCTTTTTTTAATTTTTTTAAAAATAAAAAATATGCACAAGCCTCTAATATTAAATGTTATCAATTTCGATAAATCAAAAAATTAAAACAATTTCAAAATAAAACGAAATTTGAAAGATTTCAAATTGGATACATTTATTTTAACTCAAAGAATCAAAATTGCAGCTGTTTTGAATCAAAAATCATAACAAATTTAAACATTTTTAAATCTTGTAAATCCTGAATTGAAAATTTTCAAATGAGAGAAATTCAAATTTTACAACATTCAAAATTGAGAACTTTTAACTCAAATCTTCGAGAAATACAAAATTTAATACTTGTCAAATTGGAAATTGAAATGTTTCTAAATTTCCCAGAATAAAAATTTGAAAACTTTCAAAGTTAATAATACCAAATTCGAACTTTATTAGAGAACTCCAATTCAATAAACCCAAATTAAGAAGCTTTCAAATAAAATAATAAAAGTCCAAACACTTAAAAATCGAGTAAACTGTAAATATTTAATGATACACTCCTTGTTTTCAAGAGAGTATCTTCGAAGGACCCCAAGATTTTGAGACTGAAGATGAGTTGCATAAACGACCTGAAACCTGTTTGGTATAAAATTAGCAGGACCTCGAACGAAAAATGGCGCTAAACGTTTCCCATGAGTTTATGGAATTATTTTTACAAAGCAATAGATTCTACAATCTACAAGTTACTAAAAAAATGCACATTCCTTGAACTGGGATAATTATTCGTTTCTAATTATTGAGAACTCCATGTTAATTACTTCAGCTGTTTAATTAGTATCGTGTTTAAGAGACACGTGTGTCTTAGGATCAATGAAAGTTTCGATAAATTGTTACCTTGACCTTCAGTATAAACACCGAGAAGAAAGTGAACATTAATATTAATTTGACAAATTAGAAAAATTAAAAAAAATAGTTTTCTATTGGATTTTCAAATCACAATATCTAAGATTATAGTTTTCCAATAGTTTTCTATTGGATTTTTAAATCACAATATCTAAGATTATAGTTTTCCAATAGTTTTCTATTGGATTTTCAAATCACAATATCTAAGATTTTGGTTGCTGAAAAAAATGGGCCTCAAAAGACTGACTTGAAAAAAACTTAATTTGGATTTATAAGTTCAAATTCAAAAGCTTTTAAATTGAAGAAACCTAAATTCCTATTTTTCTAAATCGAAAACCAAACGCTTTCAAATTTTTCAAGTTCAAATTCAAACACTTTCAAATTCAAGAAATCCTAAAGCGAATATGATTTTCAATTCAAAATTCAATATTAAATTTTGAATTAAATTTTTAAATTTTTCATTTTGGAAATAAATTAAAAGATGTTGAATATTTTTTGGAAATAAAGCTCATTAAAGCTTTTCTAAGATCTTGGTGACTTAAAAAAAAATTGAAAAATAATTATAATATTGAAAACAAGTTTAAAGCAAATTTAAAATTAAAATTTTTTATATCCTAAATTGAATATTTTCGAATATAATTCATTTAAATTCTTGTACATTCCCGCCAGAAAGTTTGGGTACTTTGATATTTTTCAAAAATTTCAAACGAATGTGATATCTTAAATAAAACTCCTTAACAATTATTAATTATTATTTTTAAAAATCAAAGCTTAAGTGATTTGATAATAAATTCTGGAAAAATTATAGAATCACCAGTTATTAAATTTTGTTACCGTTTATTACGACAGTAACCATTCTTTAAAATTTTCAGGTTATTTTTTGTCACATTTAACCCTTTGCCAAATCTGTACAAGTGCATCAACAAATCTATAGATGATTTCAATAGAAATTGCAGGATTTCCCCTTTAAATGAGCCCTAGAAATTTAAAAAATGTGAAATAATTTTGGAGATATTGGTAATTTAAGAAATTGTCAAAAAACCTTGTTTTTTATAGATTTTTTTTACAAAGTGATCAAAAACAATCCAAATAAGGGTCATTCGGCGCAAATTTAAATAAATTTTAAGGAAATATCGTTAAAAATTGTTAAGAAGTTGTATTTAAGATATCACATTCGTTTGAAATTTTTTAAAAATATCAGTGTACCCAAACTTTCTGGCGGGAGTGTATAAATAATTTCGATTTCAATAAACAAAATAGGAAGATTAAAATTTTAAAAATATGCATATACGGTCGTTTTTGTTGAATATACTTTTGTGATGAAACAAATTTTTCAATTCCTAAAAAATTTTTTAAATTTAAAAAAAAACACTAAATCCTTTAGAATAAAGTTTGCTAAAATCTCAGAAGAAGGTCATCAGGTGACCTTCACCTTCTGGAAAATCACCATTAGAAAGCTCACTGAAGTACATGAATTGTCCAGTTTTACTTCTCGTTCGACCGGATCTGGTCTTGTGTACACTATTCAATCGAAACTTTCACGATAAAGTGGTTAACATGTTTTATGTTTTTATATGGGGAAAAGTGCTGCAGAAACCCGTAACTATATCCCGACATGAATCTCGATTCTCAGTTGATTTTCAAAGATGATTGATTTATCTATCAACCACATCTTGAATGGCTTAAATACTCAAAACTTTCAAGAATTTTATATTCCCTAGTCTTGATAAACTTTTTTCTACTTTAAAATTAATTTATTAGACGATATCGATAAGTCTTCTGAAAAATTTCTAGACTTATTAAACATAAATTCTAATATATTTGCCAAGTTTGATTTAGTATTTTATAGCCACTAAATATTCTTTCGATATAAAGTTAGATAAAGTCATTCAAAAGGATATAAAATTAATTTTAACTGAGTCTAAAATTATTTTGACTTTGGACTTAAATCAGTTTCGGTTGAAAAGATTTTAAATTGGATAAATTTGAGTTTCAACAGATCCAAACGGAAAGCATTCAAATTGCAATAGATTTAAGTTATAAGGGTTCAGCCTTCAAGTCAAATATGAACATGAATATGAATATGAATAAACAATTTTAAAGTATTGAAATGTGAAGGCTTCTATTTTAAAAATGATTCAGTTTTAAAACTTTCTCTAATTCTGAAGTTGAAAAAATATTTATAAAGCAATTTTCCCTTTCTTTAGGATTCGTTTCCTTGATTCAAATTAAAATCCACAAGCTAGAAGCTGGCTTTTAAAAAATAGTTTGAAAAATAGTGGCAAGGATTTTCCAATTCTTATAGTTATATATCTTCCAGTTCTTATATAGAAATTTCTCTAATTTCCGAAGACCAGAAACTGGAAGATCGTCGCGAATGACCTTCACCTTCACTTGGAAGGAAAAGGTTGAGGAGTCTCCTTTTTTTAGAACGAGTTTTGCGCATGGAAGGTTAACATACTCCAGCACTTTTCCATCAGAAAATTCAAATTTTTTCTTATCCATTTTCATTGACCTCACAGCTAACAAAAATTCATCTTGAATTTCTCCAAGTTGAATTGAGAAAAGAAGTCGTCTGAACATGAAGTAGAAATTACTCGTGAATGATCGGTAGCAATATCACGTTTTCCATAATCGGCAAGTTGGCACTTGTTCGAAGAAAGTTGTTAAAATTCCTGCTCTGTCTATCTTAGAAATTCTTGCACTTTTCTTATTTTGCCTTTGATAGTGATTTGACGTCTGTTTATTTATGTGTCCATATAAAGCTGTAATTAGGTCATTTCACGTTAATGTTAATGATCTAAAGATATCTGATTGCAAGATTGTAGAATAAAATTAGAGACGTACTTTATTTTTCATTTTGACGATTTTAGTTGCAACAAATTAAAACCTGGAATTGGCCTATTTTGAAGGCTTTCAAGTTAAAAAATACTTCAAATTTATAATAAATTTATTATAAATTTTATTATCACAAAACTATTTTTCATTTTTAGACAAATCTGCAACGAGTACAACAAACATGGCTCACACAGCACTCAAGGAGCTCGTCGAACGTGCCGTGGAGGAAGCCAAAAAATTGCCAGGATTGAGAAGCTCCGAATCCGGAAAAGAAAAAGAGCAAAGTATGTCAGATCGAAGTTACGAAGATCTCCTCGCAACTGCCATACTCAATAAGGTAAATTTAAAAAGAATATTGATATCTAAATTTTAGAAATCCACGTTTTTTAAAACCCTCAAATTATCAGATTCTAAAATTTAAAAGTATTCCAAAATTCAGATTTTTACTGATGATAAAGTCTGTTCAAATTTTGAAGCTTGATTTGAAACTCTTCTAACTTCAAACTTCATGATTTTTAATTTCAACTCGAAATTTCGTGTTTTCAATTTAACTAAAATGATATCAAAAATGATTTTTTTCAGGTGATTGAAAAGTTTCAGAGTGAATACGTAGACGGAAACAGCAACGTCCTTCGTGGTAAGTCCTTAAATGTAAATGACAAATCATATCAGATAGTTATTTCTGGATACATTTCCGAATCGAAACTATCAATGCTGATCTAATTTCCCTAAGCGATTCCAATATGACAAACACAGTAGATGCATTAAACGACTTTCGTTCCTTGATTGAAGGCGAAATCGAAACTGGCCTCGAAAAAGGACAAGAGGAACGCAGCAGTAGTTTGGAACCACTTTCTCAGGACGAATACAGTAGTGACTGCAGTGCCACTCAAACCAAACAACACCTCAATCATTCTCAACCTCTGTCTCTCACGGTTATAAAATTTAATTTAAATTCTACTTGATTCCACCAATTCAAGAATCCATACAGTTTTCAAATTTCACATTTGAGTATAATTTAAATTTAATTACCTCAACCCTATAATTATTATTAGATTCTTTAATTCTAATCTGAATATCGACTCCAATTTTTTTTCTATTTTGTTGTATCTCTAAGCCTAAAGTTTAATGAAACTATAGTTCTAGAGTCGTTCGAGTATTGTTAGAATGTTGAAAATCTGACTTGCAGATAATCAGTCATGGGAATGGAAGTTACATTGTTGTATTCATAAAATAACGTTCTTTTAACTGTACTGACTTACCGCAATTAAATTTTCCTCCAAAGATGCTTGACTCGTTCTGGGGAAGGAAATGCTCGATGACTCTAGACCAGAAAAAGTGGAGATCCTTGAAGACTCTGCAATCGCGACCTGCAGTGCCATAATTTCTCACGTCTTTCCGTTTTTCCTCTTCTCTGTTCAAATCGTGTATAAAAATAGAATACGTGTTAGTTGACATTTAAAAATGCTTTTAAACTTTATTACAAAATTTAATTAACAATTTTCAGCTCCAAATCCTTGAGCATTCAAATTTAAATTGTAAATCTAAAATTCGATTAAGAACTGCAATTTTTTGAATTCTTGAAAAAGAAAAATTAGATAATATTTGCCAAGACAAAAAATTGGTTATCAGTTTTAGAACCTCATCCATTTGTCTGGCCCCTTAAATATATTAGTATTAAGTAGGGAAACATACAGAAAACTCCAAAATTAAAAATGAAGCACTAAAGAATGAAATTAAGTGTTTAGATAAAATAATAATAAATTGTTTTCTTAATTCTAGATAGAAGAACGTATAGAAGAAGTGACAACAACATACACATCCGATGAAGACCTCAACCACGAAGACGAAAATGGTCTCGATTTTCGAAATACTCGACGAGTTCCATTTCCAGAATTCGGAATGGATATTGTCGATCGTGAGTATCTTCAATTTCCATTAATTCACTCAAAAATTTATAAAAATTTATACACTTATAAAATTTATAATTTATAATAAAGGGTCTCGGACCGTTTATTTATAAATAAATAAAATATCTTCGAAAAAAATATAAAAAACACTTCTCACAAAATATAAAAGAAACCTTTTCCCAAAATATTTTTACAGCATCCCAAGATTCATCAGACGAAAGCCAGGAGGATTCAATCCAGGATCTTGTGACTCCTGTCGAATCCTGGGAAGAAAACTGGCTTTTCCAAAAAAGAAAAATGCAAGCTCGATCGGAACCTGTTGCGATGTTGGTTCCAAATGCAAGTGCAGAATACAGAGCTTTGATTGGTGATCAAGATGCTGAGGATACTTCGGATCTTTCTGAATGTTCTGCTCAATCTGATGAGGAAATTGAACAGGAACTCAGAGTCGTGATTAGCAATGTGGTTCCCAAACCTTCAGATTCTGAAAAAGAACCATTAAAGTCAGAATTAACTCAGTTGGAAAATTCAGATACCAAGAAAGACTCTTACTTTTTGGAGTATCCCAAGAAGTCTGAAACAATTTTGGAAAATGGAAATCAAAAGGAATTTACCGAGAAAAAAACTGGAACTTCAGAGGTGGAAAATAGGGAGAAATCTTTAAAATTAGGAAATAAGTCTGAATTTAGTCAGAAACAAGAAAAGATTTCTAAAAGAAGAAATAAAACTGAAAAAGTTTCCACAACAATTTCCTCTGATAAAGAAAGAAATCAAAATTATAAAGAAGACAAAAATAATACAAAAGGCATAAATAATATAAAAGATACAAAAGCAAAAGAAATATCTTCTATCCAAGAAAAAACCTCAAAAAATTCTAAAGTCTCTGAATCTAATTTTCAAAAGTCCTCACAGGTTTCTGAAAATGCAATTGAAAAACCATATTCCATCGACAAAACTTGTCTGAAAGTAAATTCTTTAGTGGAAACAACTGAAGAAATCCAGTCACTGAATAAGAAAATAAATAGCAAACAAGAAATAGGTGTAATGAATGAATCACTTGAGCTTTCTGAAAACAAGGATGGTAAAGAAAATTCTTCAAGTAAAGACGTCAGCAAATCAAAAATGCTGATAACGAATGGACATCATAAAGTTGATGGTAACTTTGATTAATTAATTCATTTTGAGAAAGTAATTCTAAGATGATAGAATTAAACTCTTTTAGACAATTTATTTGAAAATTTAATTAGAAAAATTTTTTTAAAATGGAATATTTGATAAATTTGAATTGTTCTTTAGGTGAAGATGGAATTCAACAGGAAAGTGAATATACAGAACATTATGATACAGCGACTCAAAAACATATGGATAGTTTAACGAAGGCTTATGGTCCAATGGGAATTGATGAAACAGATCACGTGTCACCTTCAATTTCGAAAAGTCCACCACCTTCTATAGAAAATTTGAGGTATTTGAAAATATTTTTTTCCTTCTTTGATTTAAATTTGTGAAAAGAATTTGAAACTTGTTAGAATCAGTAACAGAGATAATTTCAAAATCCAAATTGATTTTATTCTAATCTGCAATATTATTATTATTATTATTATTATTATTATAGATTACGATGATTATTTCAGATCACGATAATATCTACGACAACGGTAATTATAAGGCTTATCAGAAGCGACAATCTCAGAATGAAAACTTCATTGGTATCGACTGAAAAAAATTATTTCTCTAATGAACCTATTAAAAAGTTTTTCAGGGAGAATTTATTTTTATCAGCTGACCACATTCTGAATCTAAAGAATAAATGTTCCAGTAAATTATGAAAATAAATTTCAAAAAGAGTGGAAATAAATTTAGTAAAAGATATTAAAAAGTACTAAATTTTAAATTAGATTTTAAAACCAAAATAAAATTAATAAACCTTGTAAGAATAGCTTACAAGTTTAATTATTTCTGTTCGAAGATCCCTTTCAATTGTTTAGTTTCAGAAACGTCAAATCCAATTTTTTTTCTCTTCCCAACCTCGTATCTTGTCAATCTAGGCTAACCTTACTCCCTCGGAGAGAGAAATAAAAGAAGAATATCTTGTCAATTTCATTTAAAAGTTTATTGCAGTCCTGACTTTTAAATTTAATTTGCATTGACGTTCGACCTTTATTTGCATGCCAGAAAAATAATTAATTTCAAGATTCCACTTTGTAGGAAGTGCCGCGAGGCTGCGGCGTTCGTTAAAGGTGAACAGACTTCTCATCAAACTTATGTAGAAGAGAGAAAAGTCAACGGGGAAGTAAAATTGGCCACTCCACCTCGTCCAGGTATCCTCGTCTAAAATTTCCTACAGATGACTATTAGAAGAATCATTGATTTATTTTTAAATGCTTTCCTTGAAAAAACCTGTTAATTCATCATTAAGAGATACTTAAGTTTTTTATTTAAATAAAAGATTGCATTTCAAGTTGGAAAATAATCTAAATTAAAAATCCTTCCAAACTTTAAAAATTTAGATGCTTCTTAAGATTCAAAGTACCAAATTTTCAATAATAATTTCTAATCCAATTTTCCAGGCACAATCGCAGAACGCGAGCACAAAAAGTGGGAAAATGCACCTCCCATCGAAAATAATCCCTACAGTGAGGAAAATATTCAGAAGAGGCTTCTGGAACGACAATATTCCAGACGATCAGAAATTTCTGGGTAATTATTTATTTTCTAATTCCAAAATATTCTACAACTTAAAAAAAAACACAATAATTTACGATTCTATTTATCTTTCTCAGGAGCAAAACTGAAGTTCCCAAATCGACAGCAAGGCCTCTTCAAATTGTATTAGGAACCAAGCAACTTGATGTCAAGAGGTAAAAACTAATTCGATCTCTAAAGTAATTTCCTCAATGCAATACAATTTTTCTATATTAAAAAAAATTCTATAGGTTTGGGAGAGATTACTACATCAATGATGCCATAAGCCCAACTGAAGAGAGACAGAAAAAATCAAGATCAAATACAGGCAGATCAGCAAGCTCATTATCTCAACATTCAAATTCTGGAAGTGATTTTGAACAGCAGGTGAGTTATGGCCTTGAAAAATTCGAAGAGGCCTCGCTTAGAGGCAGCCTTCGCAGGTGCAGCTATCGCGGTCCAAATTCCAGTCCTCAATTCGTTATTAATCCTTTGCTTTACCTAAGCATCGAGGAAAAACTCAACAGGATCGAAAACATCGAAATTATTCCTGAAACCGAAAACTCGGGAGTAAATCTACAAAATATCAAAGATATAAAAAATACTGAAGTTACAGAAATTACAAATGATTGTCAAGAAATAAAAAGTCGACAATCGATTCTGCTCGAACATCAGAAAGATCTTGATAGAATCTTGAATCTCTCCAGAAGAAAGAAGGAATTTCTCAATCAAATAATAAATTTTCAGAACGATGACTTCGTGACGAACCCTTTATTTGATCTTGAAAATAGAATCCTAATAAATCCCGAAATAAATCCAGAATCAAATCCAATTGATCAAGATTCAGGAATGTACTCGATAGAATCTAGCGATTCTGATTTTGTAAAAATTTTCCAAAGTGTTGACGACTCGAGACACAATTTCAGGAAAGCGAGAGAAAATCAGTTGCTTTCTATTAATGGAAAAAGGTACTGGGATTTTGGAGTTGGAAAGTATCACACTTTTGGAGGAATTAAAAGTCGAAGACTCAACGAGAATAAAAGTGATAAAAGTAATGAAGATCCTTGTGATAAAAAAGATTTTAAAGAGTTTCCTGGTAACGATAATGATTATTTTGCAGGATTAAAGTTCCAAACTTTCGGAGGGATCAAGAGAGATTATAAAATCGATAAAAGAATGGATTGCAGGAGACTTAGGAGTAGAAAACCTTTAAAAGAATTCATCACTTTATCGAATTTGAAACACACAAATCTCGAGACCGAAACTTTGTTGGATTTCGAATTCCAGCAAAGGCATCAGAATATTTTTAAGAGAGCGAAAACTGCCGTTAGTGATCAAAGCGATACATTCAGACGAAGAAAATCTTTGAGAGAGAAGAAATTAAAGAAAATTTCTGAAAACCAATGCTTCGTCGATGAAGAAATAATGAGTAAATTTTTGAAAGATGCTTCAGCGAGACCGAAATCTCGATTGTCAACTGACAACGAATCAGTTTGCTCTCAAAATGCAGTGAAAAGAAGAAGACCAAGTTTCCAAAATTCCCTCAGGAGTCAAAATAATTTTGAAAGAGACGATAGTCTCAGATTAGAACCTCCAGCAGTTCCAGAATTTATCGAAAGGAATTTCGAGACCTTGATAGGTTTAAGGTCTAGTCTCGATGGCAAAAGATTCAGAAGGTCTCGAAAGAAATTTCAGGACGAAGATCTTTTTTAGGAAAAACAGCCTTAAATTTGAAAAAAACTTATGATAGAGAGACTTTTAATTCCCCAAACTTTTGATAAAAGTTGATTAGACTTAGAAGTATTTTGAAAAGTCAATGTACAGTAGATATACCTAGGGCGAAGGCTAAAAAATTCTATAAATATTTTTTAATATCTTCAGACATCTTTCAATCTCTTTTTTCTACTTTACACATTTGTTTTTAAGCACGCGTTAAAAACAGCTTCATTGTACAATCTATTTGTAAATACACGTCTTTCTAAGCATTTCTGAAAAATAAACTTGGATGAAGTTGATTAATTATAGTAGGAAACGTATTCAATCACAAATAAAAAACATTTTTCTGCAATCTATATCCTGAGCACTGGCCTTGCATGAGACTCTACCTTCTTTTGTACAAGATATAAACTGGGTAAGTATTTTCATCGATCGTTGAATTTTCTGTTGACTAACAGAGCATGCAGGAGTTTGTGGATTTTGAATTTTAAGGGTAATTCTGATTTTAATAGAAAATTAAATTCGCTAGAAGCAATTTATTTCGAAATGAAAAGTTTCTAAGTTCAAAGGATTTTAAATTTAGAAACTGGATTACTTTTGCTCTTAAAAGTTTGTGGATTTTGAGTGTTTATGGGTAATCCTGATTTTAATGGAAAATTAATTTCGCTAGAAGCAATTTATTTTCAAATGAAAAGTTTCTAAGTTCAAAGGATTTTAAATTTGGAAACTGGGTTACTTTTGCTCTAAAATTAAATAATTCCTATTTGAAGGTTTCAAATTTAAGGCTTTGAATTTTTTATTTTTCACAATTTGATTCTTTACATATAAAAGCTTTTAATTTGAAATGTATTCTAACAAACATGCTTTTTTATTGAAAAAAATATTTTCCAAAATCCTGTCTCATTCGTGCTTCTGCAGTAATTAACATCATGCTCTGCCAAGATTTCCAGCTAAAATATTCTAGGTTTCAGCTTCGCAAACAATTTTTCTCTTTTCTATCTAGAAAATCGAAGAAAACATCTGGGTTGCAGCACATTAATTATAAAATAAAAATAAATATAGAATTGTAAACAATTGGATAATAAAACATTATAGCAGGAACTAATAAATCCTCAACCATGCTTCATTTGTTTCAGGATGAAATACACTACAGTGATTTAAAGACTCTCTCTAGCCCAGAAAAAGAAACATCAATAATTTCCAGGTGGCAAAAGAATAACGAATTCAAAGACGAGATGAACGAATTCCAATTTTTGGACCCGAGGAAACCAAAATCTCATGAATTGTCAAGTCCCACAGATGAAGTAACTCATTGTTTCACCAGTGAGGTGATAGTGTCTTCAGCAAATTGGGAAAATTCTGAGGTTGGAAAATTGTTAGAAAAGGAAAGAAAAAACAATAAAAATGAAATAAATGCAAGGCTAAACAACCAGGAAAGTACAAATGTTCTCGAACCGATTTTGGACGAGAAGAACAAAAAAATTCGTCGCCTCGATTTAAGAGCCTTTGGATTTGAAAACGATTTTAGAACCAAAAACTTTCAAACTCCAAAATCGTCTCAACAGAGAGTGGTGAACAAATTGGATCTAAAATCCTTTGGATACGAAAGTGGACTTCGAAGGACTCAATCCATTCAACTAGACAGCAGAAATCACAACGAAGTCCGGACACCAAAGATTATCAGAGCAAAGAGCAAATCTAATTTGCCTCAGAGGAAAGAGACTAACAATCAGGGAGATGATAGTTTTGATTTAACTAAAAGCACAGAAGACTTAAATCGAGAGTCTTTTCAACCTCGAAACTACTTTGCAATTCGAGGGATGTTTTCTGCTAAATCAGTACCGAATATTGCAGACAGTCAGCATTACGAAAGCAGTATAAATGTAAATATGATGAGGTGTAAATACGAAGAGAGAAATAAATATACTCTTCAAAAAGATGAGGCTGAAGAAGAGAGAAGAAGTCAAACTAGGGATCAAAGTAAGGGAAAAGTTTTGGAAAATTCGGTAGAAAATCTTTCGGTTCAAAGTGAAACTGAAAGGTCAGAAGAAGGAAGCTCTGACAATTTTATTGAAAAGGAACTGCTTCTGCCTTCTGTGAGAAGATTGGCTGAAGCCTTCAGCAAATCGACTGAGAGATTGAATCCTCCAAGGGTAAGATTTCTAAAAGTGATATTTTTTAATTCCAGCATTTTAAATTTCTTTCTACTTGATGATCTTTTGAAAATAATTTCTTCAAGCCAATTTGATTTATTCTTATTTCTTCTTCACTATATTGTTTCCTCCAGCTATCTGCAAAAATGTGGATTAGATTCTTCCTTTTAAATCAAATGACTTGATATCTTACTCAGGTTTCCAAATCGTCTAATAAGGTGGAGAAAAACAGGCCAACGACTCCGGAAATTCACCTCGTGGAAACTCCAAGACAAATGCACAGTTTAACTGCAAGATCACTTTCGAAGGAATTCAGAGAAGGCCTGCGTCAAATTCCTCACAAAACTATCTCACATCCAGCGAGTCATGGCACAGTCGAACAGAAAACTTGTGAAAATCAAACGAACCTAGTGGAGAATGAGAAAAAAAGTTTAATTGGCGATATCAGTATTATTTCACCTGGCAAATTGAAAAACAATATTCAATTTTGGGAACAACTCCAGAGGCGAAATTAAGAGAATTGTTAATTTTTCAAGTCAGAAGTTAAATTTTGATATAAAATATCAAATAACTAACGAGGTTTTTATGGTACTTTAAAATATTCTTCAATATTAAGACCATGTAAAATTCTAGTTTAACGCCATTCCTATAAATAGTAGCGACTTTTTACATTAAAAACTTCTCTTCTTGTTTAAGTTTTTTTTATCTAAAAGTCGAATTTTTCCTCCATCTTTTTAAATCTGTTCGAGGGAAACTGAACGGCGATCCGTTCGCAGTGAAACTATCTGCCATAAATATCTGTAATAAAGAGATAATATTGTATCGAGTACTTTATAAATGTATTTGTACTTTTAGATTTTTTACGTTCTTTGTTATTGTTTCCTACACTCAATCAAAGTTGTGTAAAGTCATTTACACACTATCTTTGCATAATGTCTTTAGCAATAGAGTCCGGTTTCCATTCTTGAGACCAGCAAGAATGTGCAACACTGTGAAATAAATAGAAATATTTATTTATATTTTTGTTAAAAGGTGGGTGGAGACACTTCGTTTACTTCCTTAGAGTTTATGGAAATAAGTTACTCGTTCGTGCCAAAGGAGACAAGCGAAAATGTCATTATCCAAAGAGTTTAACGTGTGAATAAAATTTATTTAAAAACATAAGATCCTACTCATTATTTATAAGTTAAGTCTGAAAGGTTTATTTAAAGGAATTTGCCAAAATACCAAATGTTTTTTGAAAATTCGTAAAAATCAAAGATTTTGTAAATTCTATAAAGGTTTTATTTAAAGAATTGATCACAACTTGATGGACCTTATAGAGTAGAACAAAAGATAACAAGCGTCTAAACGAACTTAATATAATCAATTTCAAAATATAGATTGCAAGATTTTATAATTACAAAAAATTACAAAACTGAAAACCATTCTAGCCTGATATTTCGAATTCACAAAGATAGTAATCGCATTTTTGTATTCTTCATTGTCTGTAGAATGTACGTTGATGGGTAAAGTATCTATTTATAAAACAAAACATTGTCAGTAATAAATTGTCCGAACTTTATGATAAGGCACTTTCTCTAACTCCTCAGCGTGTTGTCTTCGAAAATACCACAAGAAAAAGTCTATTTGAATGGCACCACATTCTAATTCTCTTAATTCCAGTAAAGGATACTGTACAATTAATGATCTGACTTCTTTCACAACTCGCTCAACAGCTTCTATTGAACAGCCTCGAATCTCGATTTCTTCTTCACAGCCTGCTTTGAATTCTGCTTCTAAACCCAAAAGCGTATTTTTGTATTTAAAAATGTTAAGTGTTAAAATTAAGAAGTGTCTAAAAAGACAACTTCTAAAAGTTGTCTTTTTAAAATAAGAGATTTTAAAACTCGAGAGTTTCTAATACTTTTAATCTAATTTTTAAACACTTTTAAAAATAAAGTATTTTTAAATTACCAGAAAATTTAAAAAATGTAATTTTCTTTTTAATAATAAAAACATACATACCATTTTGAAGTTTACTGAGCAGAGAATTACTGTATCGTATGGCACCAAAATGCACAAGTACTTGAGGTACTCTGTAGTCAGCAAACATCGTAAGTGTATCGATATCGTGAAATTTGCCCAGGCCTTTTCCTTTGAAACAGGCCCAGATATCAGCAACGACTATTTGAGCTCTTTTGTAAAAGGATACTGTTGATAAAAACGAATTTTTTTAAAAATAATAATAAAAAGCAGGTATTTAAAACCAAAAATATGTTCTAAAAATGTGTTAATTATTTTTAAAAAAATTAAATTATAGTTTTGAAGTTTCCACGTACCTTTGTGGCCTTTATAAACAGCTTCGTCTCGAAAACACTCAAAATCTTGGACAATGAGTTTTAACAATTTCTCAGCAGAGCCATTGCATCGCTTAACGCATTCTTGAAATGTACCTACGGTACAGTACAGGATTTGAAGCTCAAGATTTTGTATTTTTAAACACTAATGACAAATTTCAGGCCTCAGAACAAGAATCTTATTAAAAAGTTGCAACAGTAAAGTAAAAAAATATCCCAAGGCCTGAAATTTAAAAATCGTAACAGCCTACCATTGTATTTCTCAAGCAGAACTCGTCCAATCTCTTGTAAATTTTGCACTCTTTCATTAATCAGAGGAATTTCAGCGCTCCCAGAATCAGCTCGTAAAATATTCTCGAGTTCATTTTTCGTTATCTTCGAGCAGTAATTTGCATCCAATATTGGTATTCCTTCCTAAAATTTTTCCAAAACTTCTATTCTCTAAATCTGAAGAATCTTTGAATTACTTCTACTCTCTTCATTTTGAAATTGCCGGTTTCATTTTTTCAAGAAATGCGCCCAACTTCATAAATAAATTTATTTATGTCAATTTTACGAAATGACTCGTCTGCAAAATTAATTGTGGGCTAAAGACTTTATAAAGTCGATTCAGAATTTAAAAATTATTTGTGAAATATTCCGTATCTGTTCGTGGACTCAAAGTTGCGAGCGATCATGTCTTGTAAAAATAAATCTGCTAGAATAGAATTAATTACTTTAAAAAAGCCAACGTAAGTCCAATTTGAATTCAAATTTAATTTTAAAAAATAAGGGTGCAAGTAAGATTTCTTAGAAGATAAGTTTCTCAGTGCTTTAGATAAAGTAATAGAAAAAGTGCCAAAACCAAATGGAGCAATTCCAACCTTCGGATTACCAAAATGGAAAACAATGTCCCTGGAGTCAAAAATTCCCATGGTTCCCGGACCCGAAGGTGCTTATAACTTTAGTCGACGGAAGTTAGGAAAAAAGTTATGGATTGGTTCACCGGATGCGGAATTTAATTTAAGTGATCCATGCAATTATGAAATGGAACTTCAATACGAAGGATTTCATGACGAACATCTCACAGATTTTTATAAGAGACCGATTAACATTCAACGAATGATAAAGCTGGGATTTGTGACTGAGAATTTGGATCCTAAGTGTTCCTTAAAGGATTATAATATGTACAGAAAGTATTTGAAGAAATTGCATAATGATAGTGTGACAAAGGAATTAAAGAAAAAAGCTGAGTTATGTATCGAAATGAAAGATATTAAGTTCGCAGAAGATAAAGCTAGGATAGATTTGGAAAGGTATCTAACAAATATATAAAAAGATGTCTAATAAAAAATTTTAATTATTTTTATTAATTGAATCGATTAGATTGAGTAAAAGGGAGAATGCAGGAAATTTTAAGGAAACGGAAAAAATAAGAAAAGAAATGCGAGAAAATAAATTAAAATCTAGAATGCGAAAGTACAAAGATAAATTAAAACAGATTGAACAAACGCGAAGAGAAGATCTTCGTAAACGAATTGCCAAGAGAGAAGCAAAAATGGAAAAAATAAAGCAAATTCATGAAGTGGCTGCAAAATTAGAACGCCGGAAATTGCTTAAAATATTAACAGACTGTAAGCGAAAGGAAAGTGAACGTATAAAAGTGAGAACAATACGTTTGATGAAAGAAGAGAAAGAAAGAAAGGAATTTATTCAACACAGGTTCCACATTTTTTATACTGTTATAAAAGAGTTACATATAAGAGTTGTTCTAAAAAATTATAAAACATGTTATGATACAGTATTAAAATATTTTAAATATTTAGAAAAAGCTGTTTAAATAGCAAATTTTTCTTTAGGTGGAAAATGAAACAACAGCTACAAATCCAGCAACTGGAGAGAGAAGAATTTCTAAGACATTGTATAAATCAAGAACGCCAAATGTTTATTCAGAAGTACAATAAGAAAATAAGAAAGGAAAGAAAAAGAATGGAAAGTATGGATTTGAATATCTTAATTATTCTAATAGAAATAGAATTAAAAGTACACTTCGTTAAAAATATTATTTACTTAGCTATTGGTGGTATTATTAATTAATAATAAGATAATTGGCCTTAATTTCAGAGCGCATTGAAAATTCAAGGAAGTTTGTAAAATGTTACATAGCGAGAAATATGTCAAAACACGGGAGAATAACTTGTTGCAAAATTCCGAAAGCTTGTCAAGTAAAATTCAAAATATTTTTAAACAAAATTTCTTACAAATTTCAGTGAATAGCGAACTTTACTTAATTTAGAGTTCAATGTTATTTCTTCATTGTACAAAGTTCTGAAAAATAACAAATTAAAAATACTTTCAGGGAAAAAGTAAACATTCAAACTCTGAGACAACGAACTCAGAGACAATTAGAAAACAAAAATGTTCAAAAGTAAGTTTGAATATATAAAAAAATTAACGATCAATAGATTATGTTTAGTATAGTTTTCCTCTAATAAAATTATTTGCTAGAAGACAGTACAAAACAATCAAAGGAAACATGGAGGCAAAAAAAAGCGAGGAAAAAAATTGAAAACGAATGTCCCGAAAATAAAAGGAAATACGTCAGGAAAGAAATCTCAGGATGAAAAACCGATTTCCAAACCAGAAACAAATGAAAGCATAGAATCGGATAAGGAGTCTGTATCATGTTCACAAATAATTCGTCAGGATGATACAAAAAGCAAATGCGAATGTGAACAAGTCAAATTCCTCAAGCGATATGAAATTTTTAAGTGAATTGTTATTTTTTAAAAGTAAAAATGTATATAAAAGACAAGTTTGGTAATAGTTATATTGTAATTTAGAGTTTTTCTAAGTTTAATAAAATATTGTATAAATAAATTACCTCCAAACTTCGCTTGATAGCTGCACACAAAGCGAAATATCCTGATTCTCCATTCACTTGCCACCAAATGTCGTCTTTTTTTGTCCAAAAGCAGAAGTTCAAAGTATCTAACACGAAAATCCAGTCAATTGCTTTCGAATAATCTTCTATTGGCAGAAGTTCGTGATTGAAGAAATTTTCAATACTGATTTTCCGATTTTTCAGACCTTCCAAAATCTGCATCAGTAGAATAATTAATAATTTAATTTATTTATTTTAATTCAATTTGTGTTTCAATTTTTAAAGACTTTTCATGGCAATTACCAATAATTATTATACTTTATTATTAAAGAGAAGCGGAATTTATTGATTCATAAAAAAATTGTGCAATCCACAGATCCTTATGTTGTTAGACTTGTTTTTAATTAACTCCATTAACTCGTAAATTAAATTAAAATTTGAGGTTATGTTTGGATCTAAGCGAAAACTTTTAATTTTGATGAATATTCTAATTCAAGAGTGAACATTTTCACACATGTGCAATTTATTATTAGAGATTAAAACTGTTAGTTAATTCTACAAAAAAAAAGAGTAATTATTTTCAAAAAAGGCACCTCGCAGGAAATATTTTTCAGGCCTTCTTCCTCGATAAAGACGTCCTTAGCCAATCTACTTATTAACTTCCCAGAGTCTCTTGGCATTAGGGGGGTAGATTCAGTCATACTCACAATATCTTTATTACTTTTCTTCATCTTTTTTATATTTATAGAACAAAAGTATTTGATTGTTAAAGACCTAACGATAACAAAAAGTGCAAAAACAAACCGAGTGATATGTACACGCACACTAGGTAGTGCTAAAAGTTGAAATTCAAAATACGGACGGATTAAATAATTGTTTTCCTCACTAAAATTAACACTTGGTAGTTAACAACTGGTCAAATTCTGTGAAAAATTATTGACAGGCAATTATATAGATTTTCGTTGACACTGAAGACGCGCCATAACTGATCACGTGGTCACCGGCTGTTGGCTTGTTGCATATGTGTGATCAAAGGTGTGATGATCCAATGCGTTTACAATAGAGTTCTAAAGGCGGTATATTACGTCAAGAAGGATGAGAAAATTCGGGTAAATTATCGGTATTTTCTCGAGCCTCTTTTTTTCTCGAGAATTTATGTTTTCACGCATGATCCAATCATGTTTTCACGAAAGTTCAAAACAAGAGCGTCGTATAAGGTCGTAAGTCGGGACTCGTGAGTTGTTTAGTTTAAAATGCAGTAAATTAATAAGATAAAAATGCTAAAACCAAAAAGTTGTATTTGGAAATTCTATGAACAATTTTTAAATAAAGACCAGGAAGTATACTACAAGTGTAATTATTGTGGTGAGACTTATAAAAGCAATGCCACGTGACAAAAAAAGCACTTAGAATACAATTGCTTAAAATGTCCAAAATCTGTTAAAGAAATGGTCAGAAGGGAAAGAATAAATAGCAAAAAGCCCGTTAATTATTACATTTTTCATCTTAGCTTTTAGGTTAGTTACCTTTTAGTTGTCGGTTAATCAGATTCGTATATATTTTAAATTAGGAAACATTATTTTACAACTTTTCAATAAGGTTTGAATTAATTTATATTCAAGTAGTGTTTTAAAGTATATTTCTTGTAATAATATTTTATGAAATATATATGTTATGAGGATTTCCAATAAAATTTTAAATCCTAACCTCAAAATTCACAGAATTTTTTTAAAATTCTTGAGGAATCTGTACCTGAAAAGACACAAAACCACAAAAACCAGCAACGTGATAATCATAGAAGTGGTACTCAAAAACTTTTTAATTTTAGAAAATACATCGATTGTATGAATCCAGAGGAGCAAGTAAGTATATTATACGTACATTAATGTTAATACTAAATTTTATTGACACAAAATAAACATTAAGATTCTAGTGCACTGTAATGTATAAATATTTATTTGTATCATATAGGAAAGGCTAAATGTTAAATTCGCCAGAGCAATTTTCTCTTCAGATGCTCCACTCTCGATGCTCGAAAATGAATACTGGCTAGATTTTTTTCAAGAATTGCGACCCTCTTGGAAGCCGCCGTCAACATATCTAATTAACAATCCTCTTTTAAACGCGAAGTATGAGAGACTGGAACTAGTCGTCAATGAAGCTATTGCAAAATCTACTGCAATTGGAGTCCAATGTGATGTCTGGAGTAATAGACGGTAGTTATTGTGTGATTTTTATATTCAGAACCAAAAACTAGATTTGAAATAAAAATAAGGAAAACAGAAATTTAAATATTAGAATATTCATAGAGTTTTAAATAATATAAATATGTTCATCAATAACATTTTTTACAGGAATGAGCCTATTGTTAACTTCGTTGTGACTGCTCCGGAGACTGTGCTATACAAAACAAAAGACACCAAAACTGAATTACATACTGGAGAATATATAGCGCAGTTAATTCTTGAAGTTATTGTCAAGATTGGAGCTGAAAAGGTTTTAATAGTAGTAACTGATGGTGCGTCTAATATATATAATTTATTGACGAAAGCTTTTTAAAATCTGTTTCTTTGAAAATTTTAAAATAATATTTTTTTAAATAATGTATTACTGACTGAAATTTAAA